>PVKZ01004702.1:0-72712 GCA_004027375.1 Macroglossus sobrinus | reverse complement strand
ATTCTATATTCATCTATCCCAGAGATACACTTGCTGTCTCTTGTGACTATAATTACCTTAATGTTTAAATAGAGAAGAGATTGCATGGCCATTGTTACTCTGTGCACCTACTCAGTACACAGTCACATGCTTGGCACTTGAGTGTCATAAAGCAAATTGAGAACTTGCTTTTCTTGTCCCAGTGGTGCTCACATTTAGTGAGAGCATAAAGAATGCACACTCAACTGCAGTAAAGGGCACAAGTCACAGTAAACACAGAGAGTGCTCTGGAAATCAGAGGAAGGGTAGAGAGCTCTTATATATCTCATGTATGCACACAAGTTCACTTATGTGCACGTGCACACACACACACACACACACACACACACACACACACACACACCACTCTTCTCCTGGGGTATCTCCATGGCTCTCAGGATAATATCTGAGACCCCACTACAAGTCAGCAGAATTATGTGATTCTGTTGCCAGCATCAGTATTGATTTACTTCCTGCCCTTAGAGAAGCTCTATAACCTCCCAGGTACATAATCCCACGTCTTCACTGAGGAAAGGTCCTTCTTGACAGAGGCATGGGGAGAGTCTATTAGCTCGCTGTCATAAGCCAGGTCTTCAGCCCAAGCTCAGACAGCTTAGTTTTCAGGCTTTAGTTCCCAACTAATGAGTCTGCAGCTTCAACCTCAGGCTTAAGTTCTTCACCCTTGGTTTAACTTGACCCAGACGGCTGAGCCCTCCTTGGGTTCTCTAAGATGAAATGCAGCTCAGGTGCCTTGAGGCTTAGTTAAAGCTAACTTCTGTGAGTTTCTGTGTTGCTCTCCTACTGAGCCAGCAAAATATAGTCCTCTATTATATATCCTTCTTCTGGTTCCTGAAGGAAACTTACTTTAGATCAATAGATTCACCTTTGCATATTATCTCTGACAAAAGTCAAAGCTCTTTACCCATTTTTTCATCTCTCACAGCCCTTATCCTATATCTAAATTAGAGTCCTTTCCACACTCTGCTTTTGACTGAGGCTGTTTGAGCATTGCCTGCCCCCTTCACCAGACTCTCACTCCCATAAGGGCCCAGCTGAGGCTCCTAAATTTCAGGTCGGTGTGGGGGATAAGTTAGGGGGTGATACTCTGATTAGAAAGAGAGTCTGGGGACTTAGCTTGACATTCTATTTGTGTAGCGAGCTCATCGGTTCTACTTAGGTTTTTATATTTACTCTTTGGAGTTGCTTGAAGCTGCTTCCATTGAAAGCTCTCACTTTTTTACTTCTACTCTGTGATGGTTAATTTCATGTGATAATTTGGCTGGCCATGCAGTGCCCACGTAACTCATTGTTTCTGAGGGTGCCTGTGAGTGTGTTTCTGGATCAGATTAGCATTGACATGGATGGACTCAGTAAAGTAGATTGCCCTCCATTATGTGGGTGGACATCGTCCCATCTGTTGGGGGCCTGAACAGAACAAAAGGTGGAGGAATGAGGAATTCTTCCTTTTTTGCTTCTGGCCTACTCGCTTGACATCTTCTCTGCCCTTGGTTTGGGATTTAAACCACTGGCTCCCCTGGTTCTCAGCCTTCAGAATGAGACTGAATTATACCACCAACTTTCCTGGGGCTCCAGCATGCAGACAGTAGTAGATCATGGGTCTTTTCAGGTTCTATATTCATGAACCAACTCCTCATGATCTCCTTTTAGATAGATGTAGATGATAGGTGATAGATAGATAGATAGATCGTAGATAGATAGATAGATAGATAGATAGATAGATAGATATCCTACCAATTCTATTTTCTCTAAAGAACCCTAATACACACTCTATGTTGACTTTGGATGGCTTTAGGAAAGTGGTATTAGAAAGACAATAAAGCGCCTTCCCAAACGCCACCCTTCAAGCTGCCAATGGCTGGAAATAATTCTTGTTCAGTTATATTTCATAGAACACCTGGCACCATCAATGAAAGAGCTGCAGCACTTGGCTATAGAATGAGATTCAAGGAAGGATGCAGGAAAATAAAGCTTGAGGAGGCACAAGCTCACATAGCTGGGCCTAGTGCAGGTTCAATCCATGCTATTATAATAAGGCAGTGCCCGAGACAACCACATGAAGGCCTGCGGAAATATGAAAAAATAAAATCAGCCTACTATTAACCACACTGGTCCCCAGGTACACCTAGTGGGTCACCTTCAGGCAAGCACTCTGAAAAATTAAGGGAGAAATGTCAGTGCAACCAAATGACGGTCAGACATCAGAGCAAATTTAAGTTCCTCAGCTCTCAAGCGCCAAGCTCGCTCCATAGGCATCTTGCCCATTAGCCTGCTGGTGTCTTGATCCAATACCCTCGAGGTCTCTAAGCAGCAGCTTTACAAGGGTAATTGAAAGGGTATTACTGGCTGTCTATTTATCATCTCTTGATCACCTAACACCATGGTACCTATTAGAATGAGCTAGTAGAGTCCGTGCTAAAGGTTGCCTCAGCTGGAAACTTTGCTGCTGCTTATCCAACAGGCGACAAAACAAGATTCCCCTCGAATCCTCTCATCTTGGCCCAATCATATGTGCTAATTAATCATGATTACTCCATACAGTAAGCATATTTGAGATTTATCTGCACTAGCCTCGGGTAGTGTCCTAATTAACAATATGCTGAAGCAGCATTCTCTTTGTAAGTGTAAATACAGCCTTGATTCCATTTGCAAGACAATAATGAGTGTTTATTAAGCATGCGTGCTAATGCCTGCTACACTGATCTATTAAAAAGCTTTCTGTCCTGCTACTTTTCTGCCTCATTGTCTTGGCTGGAGAGTCAAGTACTGGCAGAATATGTGACTCAGCCTCTTCTGATGTCTTAATCCAAATAAATAAATAAATAAATAAATAAATAAATAAATAAATAAATAGAACATAACCTGGAAAATACTATAGCTGTGATACATAATATAGATAATGCATTTCTTCATCTGGTGTGCATGTTCGTAAATAGAGAAATAAAATAAAGTCATCCATAAGAATGTCTACCTAAGCTGCATCTAGTTCGGGCCCTCCGTCAGCACCCTCCCAAATCTCCCTCCACTTTTTCTACACCCCAGCTGTTCATATTTGATCAAGGACTTCCACATCAAGGAGAAAGAGGAGGAAAATCAGGGAGAATAGGAAGTCAGTGTCATTTTTTTTACAAATGTATGTCAGACTTGACTCAATTTTCCCATAGCTGCTCATCCTAATTTTATGAAAGAAAGGGATCCTTTTCAGGATTAAGCTGGAATGAAGAATAGGGCTGATAGTAAATTTATAATTATTGATTTATAGGTAAAGGCCAGAAAGCTAATAATGGAAGAAAGCATTGCCCTACTGATGTCTCAGAAGCACAAGGGCAGAATAGATGTAGAATAAATGCACGTATTAGTTCAGAGAAGTCAACCTGTGTGGGAGAGAAAAGAATGAAACAGTATCAGGCAGAGGAAAAATCTGGAAAATGATTGTCTCAACCAAAGACTCAACTGAATCTATGGGGAGATCTAGAGCTGATTTAGTCCTTCGGATTAGAAACTAGAAGAGGAGAAAAGTATATTATCATATTTTTATATTTTTAAAGGCAGAGACTTAATATCTGTATGTACATGTTGTTGTAGCAAAGCAAAAGTCTGAGATGGAGATGAGCCTACAGAAGTTCCTTGGTGAGTATTCTCAGGAACAACATGGGGGAAAGGAAAGAGGAAGAAGCATTGTCTTCTAGGCCAATATTATAGATTCATTCCTGGAAAAAGGAATTCCCTGAAAGTCTACTGTGTGCCAGATGTTAGCTATTGAGGATACAACGTGAACAAAATCTCCTTCGTCCCTCCCCACATCAAGCTTTAACTCTAGGAAAGGAGAAAGACAACCAACAAACACAGATACATCACTTAAGGTCAGGGACTTGTACGTATTGTTAACAAAAAATAAAAATAAAATACATTTTTTAAAAATTAAGAAAAGATGAAGCAAGATCAGGAGATAAAGTGATTAGGCAAGGATTTTAGATAAAAAGGTCAAGAAAAGGTAATCACTGAGGAAAGACATTGAGAGAGTGAGCTGTGCAATTATCTGGGTGAAGAGCATCTGAGACAACATGCAAAATATGTTCCATCAACACACCCTTATTGTTAATAACTTACTGAGGTTCCATGATATAAATGCCCAACAATTCATTCATTTACTCCTTAATCAATGACCAAGTTTTCCCATTACAAAAATGTTGAAAAAACATCTTTGTACATATATTCTTAGTTACTGTTTACCTGTATTTCTGTGGACTGAATTATTGTGGGAGATTGTGGAAGATTGTGGGAGATTTCTGGGTCAAAGAATATACTTTTTTTAAATAAATACATTTTCAACAGATATAGCAAGTCATAACCTCACCAGCAATGTATGAGACATCTTATTTACCCATATTCTCACCAGCACTAGTTGTTAACAATTTTTAAAAGTTTTACCTATCTCCTGACCAATACAGGTATGTCATTTTTTTTATTTGCATTTCTGAGATTACTAGAGAAGCTAGGAAGCTTTTCAAGGTCACTGTCCACATACCATTACTTTTCTGAGTTGCTCATTTGTACCTCTTTCTCCTATTTTAGTTGAGTTGTATTTCATTTTCTTATTGATTCAAAAAAGCTTTTTTGTAGATTAGGGATCTTAACAATTGCCATTCATACGTGTTGCAAATATTCTCTCCTAGTCTATTGTTTGATTTTTTACTCTGTATCGGATACATTTTTGCTATGTAGAAGTTTGTAATTTTAAGTGATCAAACCTATCAATCTGTCCTTTATGAATGCTAATAAGATGAAATTTAGTAAAGATAAATGTAAAATTGTCATTTCTGAACAAACTCAGAATTAAAGTTTAGAAAATTCTCCTCAGAGATTTTGAGGTTGCGAAATTAAGATAACGTAAAAAGTAGAATTTAAGGAACTGAAATAAGAATAAAATTTACAAAAGCCCTTTAAAATATTTTCATCCACAAAAATAAATGAATAAAGACATTATATTTATCTTAAATTAGTAATAATGGATACTATAAGCTTAATTTTCATTTAACTTTTTTATTTGAAATTTTTGAGAATTTCTTAATATTTCAGTGAAGTGCTTATAAATTCCATTTATTTTTTTCTTTTCCTGGTTCTCTAGTCAAATGCTCAATGCCTTCCTGATCACATGACTCAGGAGGTGCTTCCAACCTCTTTCTGGGCCATGTGCCTGTGAAATCTTCTCTCTCACATCCCAGCTCTGGACTCCAAAACTCCTCCTCACAGATGCCACCTGAACATCCTTCTGCTGTTTACTGTGCTTCATCTTCCTCTGTCTTCCCCAAGGATTCACTGCAAAAATCTCCATCCTTCCTCTGCCATCTGTTTTACCTTCTCTTTTTTATTCACAACTCCCAATTTTCTCTTGTTCTAATTATCCCCAGCAAAAGTGACTCACAATCCACACATTTCTGTTTTTCTGAAACTAAAATCCCAACAGTTACCAAATAGGTGTATGGAAGTAGATTTTACCCTATTTTAGTGTATTTTGAAAGTGAAGAAAGATTATCACAGTTTGGAAAAATCAAAGGCACTAGTATGAAAGATAGTAATCTGGTTTAATAACTGTTCATGTAAAAATGATCTATCTAGGGGTATTAGTTTTATATAAGTTTGACATAAGCTAAAAAAATAATAGTAACAGAAATGGAAAAGTTCGTATGCATCAATAGAAATATATATCCAGATTAAAAGAAGGATTTGGTTTTCAGCTGGCAGTAAAAGGTAGGGGAATAATCTTCATCAACATCCATCTTTCTAAACCAACCATAGTCAACTAGAATAACAACAACATGAAGGGCTTAGACCAAACAGAATCTCCACCCTGGGCTAGAACAAGGACTGGGACCAGCATCCCTTGAAGCACGTGGCCATAGAAGAAAAATACCTGAAAAGATGAAGTTCTGTTAGAATATAAGGGGGGACTTTATTTCCCACACCTCATGTTTTCTTCCCATGTTGCAGAAGTTCCATTAGTAGAAAGCTCTTAGGTCCTCTCTATTTCAAATTCATTCAACTCAGGTTGATGAGAAGGGGAATAGCATGATGTATTTGACCAGTAAGTTTGGGAGGATAAACTTGCCACAGGCCCAACACCCATTCCCCCAACCTCTCCTTGTGTTTGAGAAGCATGCAATCTCCTCTATGTCTTCCTACTTCTTGCCTGACAAGGGCAGGACACTGTTCAGGAGAGCCTATAGTTTTAGGAGAAGGGATACATTCAATTCAGGGGACAGTTAACTTCTGGTACATGTGTCAGAAACACTGAGAAATAGACAAGGTATAAAATATGGAGCAACTACATCCTCCTGGACTTGCTGAAGCTTCTAGTGTGTACAAGGGTACCCTGTCATGGGCCTCAGGATATGTGAGGACAAGTGTTATGATCTTGCTGTTTTGTAAATGTTTATTTTGATCTATACAACTCTTTTTTTACAGATATGCTGAGTTTTTAACTGCTAAGGCCAAAACAGCAGGCATTAAGCATCTTGGCAGTGCACATCATTACTGCTCAGAGCAGCTTCTTCCACATGGCAGGATCTACATGGAAGGTCAAAAGCAAAGACATCTGGGTCCCCTCAAAGTACTGGGAGCCAAGGGCCTCAGCAAAAGCAGAGGCCATAAGGTCCTAGTCAGGAGGAAGGCCTCACCCAGCACAGGCCACACAAGGCTTAGGAAAAGAGAGAGCCACTCTTCTTCCCTCAGCAAATGCCTATACCTTCACCCAGCATAGAGAGACTGCCTTAGGATGCAGGTTACTTGTGCTTGAACTTGAACCTTGCCTCAGCTTTTCCTAAATATTATCTTAGGTGAGATTCCCCAGAATAAAATCCCTAACACAAAGATTTGTATTCTTGCAACTTATTAAGAAAGCTTCCAGAAAAAAAAACAATAAGATTTGAGGAGGAAAGGAGCCAAGCAAGGATGCAATTTCAGGTCAAGTCCCAACCTCATTCTGAAACCTCAGGGCTGTTCTGGAGTATAAATTATACCACAGAATTTATCCTGACTCAAGGCAAGGATGCTGGGCAATCACAATCCCTAGCATAAGCATGAAAGCTGGCACTCTCCTAATTCTGTAGGATGAGAAGTGTCTACTGGAGGATCTGGTCTTGATTCTATATAACTTCTGAGGCTCAAGTAGAAGCTCTGCTCCACCCAAGCACTGAAGTCCTCTAGCTAAACTAAGCAGAATAAGAAATTGACTGAAATGTTGGACTTGATGCAGATGTTCTAGCTGGATCTCCAGCAGCCCTCTGGTAACCTTGATAATGGAAACAACTAAGGGTGAAGAAAAAGTCTGGGTCCCTGGGAACATCAGGAAGCTGCTCTACCTGATAAGAACTCCCCAACTCTGGATTTTATTTTACAAGAGAAAATTAACCCCCAACTTATTTAAGCCCATATAGTCAGTTCTCTGTTCCTAGTGGTCCAATAAAATTCTTACATAATACAATTGGTGAGCTACTTTTAAGGAATTTTTAAATTCAAACTTATAAAAATGTTAGAAATCAAAGTCTTGTTTTGCACTTTTTTAGTGATTCAGGGATTGTTGCATTTTTAATTCCCAGAATTATGTTCAACATATTATATATATATATATTTTTTATTCATACATTCATTCATTCATTCAGAAAATATTCATTGAGCAAAGGCAGCCTGCCGAGTACTGTGCTAGACTCTGGGGATGTTACACAAACACAACAGAGTCCCTTCTTCTGAAAAGTGCAGATTTGTGGGAAAGGCAAAGCAGGGAGACAGATAATACACCACAAACTGTCAAACACTATGATAAATGTCTGAACAAAGGGGCTGTGGTATTCCAGAGGAGATGAGTTGGTTCTCTGGTAGCTGGAGGAAAATGTGCAAATAGCAGCATACTCGGCAAATAATCCCAGAGGCAAAACTCTGTGTGCCCTCACTCTGCTCTGAGAGGCCTCGGAGTCATCAGTTGGATGCTGCAGCTGCCCCTTCTGTTAGGACAGAAACTCCAAGAGCAATCACATCTGTACGCGTAAAGAATGAACAGATGAAGGCTGGAGGTGGGAATGTGATGTGACAAAGCCACAAGCCATACAGCCAATCTTTCCTCTTAACCTCAGCTTCAAGTCCATTAAAGAAACTGCGGACAAAGCTGTCCTTGAGAAAACTTTGCAGTCTCCTGTTTCTTTGTCTTATTTTAATGCATCAACGTGGTTTGTTCCTTTTATTTTTTTCCCATGAAGATGCCCTTGTGCAATTTACCCCACAAGATTGAATCTTACCTTCTAGTCACATTTAATGTTTTCAAACCAACAGTGAGTTTGTATATAAATGACAGTAGAGTTATACCCTAAGATGAACTTTTTCTGAAACACTTAGAGACTTAATCTCTTGCAAAGTTTTTCCTTTAAGTTCTTTGTTATAAGGACCAGTTACGATGAAGCTTGAGGAAGTTTGACAGTAAGGAGAGGAGGAGAGGGGATGAGCCATACTGTCCTTCTAATCACATATTCTCCCCAAGTGGGTCCGCTCACCCACCCGTAGGCTGAAGATGGGCTTCTGGGGATATTGGCTGTGGATCACACCATTCTTTTCAATAATTACTAGCTTGATCATTACCCACAAGGAGTGATCACACACAGAGCTCAAGTAGCATTTTACTCAAAGATTTCAATAATAAAATCATAGCTCTCAAAACAGAGAGGGACTGGAGTAAAACGTCTAAATTCATCTCTTTTATATGACTAAAATGACAAAGAATGTAGGATCTCATAACCATTTTTCAGAGTCTCTCCATTTGGTCATTCCCTAAACCAGCCAAGCACAGACCTCTCCCTAACCTCCTATTTCCTTTTCCTTTACCCTAATTCCTTCACCCTTTCAACTCTTTCTCTCCCATTGAAGTCTTCTGCTTTCATCCATGTGGGGCTGACATGAGTCAAAGCAAAGGAAACAGCAGCAAGGAGTAAGATACAAACAATAGAGAGAATTTAACAGAAACATGAAATGAGAGCAAGAAGTGAGTGGAAAAAAAGATAAGCTTCCCAGGACTGTGTTGGGATATTAGGGGGCGCTCTGGGTCTCCCAGCATCTAGGCTATTAGGATTCCAGCTAATTTAACTGAATGGTAGAGGGCCATGTGACCCCAACTGACTAGGGAGCTTGCCAATACCCAGGCAATTCACATTAGTTCTACTTAAAACTCATTGAAAAGTCTCCTTCTTTTGGTTAGAGCATGAAAAGTTGCAAAAGAGCACCATTCCCACACTAAGCAACAAAAGTAGACAAAAAATAATATACATACAAAATCATAGTTAAAAAAATATTTATAAGAGTTGAAGATGCATAGAAACCTAAATGAACAAAATACTAGAAAGTGGAAAGCCCTTCATGAGAGATAAGACACCACAGTTGCCTTCATCCCTAGTGGAGCACTGAGAGGGGGAAGGATTGGCAATAGATGGAGAGAAGGAGAAACCAGCTGAACTTTCCACCAAGTCTTAATGGTCACACATGGGCCAGCATTATGGATTAAAATCCTAAGGGGCCTCCGTAATGGAATGAGTCTGCAACCACTTGCCAGACCTTCCTCAAAGGCCTTCTCTGAGGGCATGGAGGTAGCACATCAAGGTCGCAGAGAGAGCAGAAGATAAGAGAAATCCCTTGTAGATACAATGAGCTCGGGTAATGCAAGGAAGGTGGGAGGCAGGGCTCTAGGCTTTCACCAGGTTCACTGCAGCTGCCCCCCAAAAGGCTGGGAACAGAGAGAGTTTTTCTGGATGCCTAAAGCCAGGGGACAGGATAAGAAAGCAAAGACAGCTACCCAGAGACTCGAATTTTAATCTGTAATCGCGATTGGATATTTTAATATTCAGTAGAGATGAAAAGAATGGAGTATGATCAGTAAATTCTAATCGGCTTAAAATACAACCCCAAACTAAGAGATTCCTACATGAAAAGTAACTCACTCAATTATCTGAACAAATCATTTTCTCATCCACTATTGTAACAGGGTAACATAAGCTATGTAAAATTAAACCTTGAAATCTCAGTGATTTTACATCAGAGATGTTAATGTTTTGTTCTCATAAAATCCAAAATAGTGTTCCTAATTGGTAAGCAACTCTCCTGCAAATGATGATGCCAAAACCCATTTACATCAAGCCAAGAAAGGGAGAGACCCGAACTATCACACGTGGGAGGTTTTTAAGGAGCAGGCCTGGATGTGACATATATCAGGGCTTCTCAAAATATAACATGCATCAGCACTGACCTGGAGGGCAAGCACACAGATTTCTGGGCTTACCATCAGAGATCTTGACTCAACTAGTCTGGGATGGGGCTCAAGAATCTGCATTTACAACACACTCCCCACTGATGCTTACCCTGCTGGTCTGTGTACCACACGTTGAGTAGTGGTGGCATGTATCTCGTCTGCTGACGTTTTATTGGCCAGAACACAGTAATACGGCTGTACATAACTGTGAGAGGGTCTGTGGTATGGTCTAAACATACGCTAAGAAAGAAGAAAAAACAGGTTTGACGAACAGCTGGAAAGTCTCTTCCATGTGCTTTAAAAAAATTACTAGCATCTCATCCAGGCAACTAAGGAACCAGGAAATTAAAAGAAAGATTTATAAATTGACATTACAAATCTTTCTCTTAGTCATTCCTCTAAACAAGTAAGATTTTTCACTTAAGGAATCACAGTCAGTTACAAAGAAAAAAAATCAATGGCTGTATTTTGAAACTCTGCCACTAAATCCTAACAATTGAGGCTAAGAACGAGAAAGGGAAATAAAAGCCCAAGAAACATACACAGATGCAAACAAACACACAGACTCAATAAAAGCCAAGGGGAACACATGTGTGCACCAGGATTTAGGCAAACCTATCTTGCAAATGGAAAAGCTAATGGGCCCTTAACTCTGGATAAAATATTAGCAGTGCTGTAAGTACACTCACTCATCTCCAGGAGACCACGCTTAATGGATATAACTCCCTGACCTCTAAGATTTTACTTACATTTTTCAAGATGCCCCTGAGAGTCCTTATTCTGTTCCCATTAGCCATTGGTCACGGGATAACAATGCTCTGTGATATAAGTAATTGCTTGTACCAGTCATTGCCCTCCAGGGTTTCTTTCTTCCCTAGAAAGATTGTGTCCCCAGGATCGGAGAGACTTAGAGAGGTTGTTTAGTCTCTTCTGGACTTCAGGCTGGAACGTATTTAAAAGCTCTGCCAAAGAAATAAAAATTTGAACTTCATTCAGTAACCCTTTCCAATTTTCATCCACTCTCCTTAGAAAGGAATTCTGCCTTTGTTTAACCTAAGTCTGTCTCATTGCAGTTAATTCACTTTTCTCTCATTTTGTCTCCAGGGAAACAAGAGATATTTGGCCATCAATATTTCAAGTTCAAAAGACTTCTGAAAAACATGGCAATCCAATACATAGTTAATTGAGCACCATGTCTGTGCCTGACCCTCTACTTAGCACTGGGAATATAAAGGTGAACAAGTCTATTGGCCAGAAAGTAGAAAATTATTTATTAGTAATAACTAAACACGAATATATTTGAATAATATCTCTAAAAAGAAATAGATTTCATAGTTTTTCTTAATGATGAACCTCAGAAGAGTATGGACACAATTTGCAACTTCTACTAGACTTCTACCAAAAGCACATCATCAGGATCTGAAGAAACATTCTTACAGTTATCTGTGAACTGGCCATGATTGGCTTGACTAGGTAATTAGCAAGTCATCCTTGACACTCTCCCAACCCAGTGCCATTCACAACACTTCACTGAGCAACATTTCAGGTCAAGAATCCAGCGAAGTGCTATGGCAGACACAAATAAGGGCAAGACTTGGTTTCTGCCTTCCAGAGGCAGAAAAGAGAGGCAATCTATTTTGCGAATAGTAATTACATTTCCCCTGCATTCCAGATCTTATTGACAGATGATGGCTGTGCTGAGCACGATGTTGGGAATTATGAAGCTTGGTCTAAGGTCAGTGAGAAAGTACCAGAACTAAGCGCCAGTGTCTGACAGGACATGGAAAGTGGGAGTGGTTGCCTGTTCTCCAGGAGTTCTTTTTCCCCATCTAGTATTTTAGACTGGGACTCTACCCAGATAGAGGAAGTTTGCTTCCACAGGCTCTGATTTTTCATTATCAAAGTTTCCTTCAGGTCCTGCAGACAAAGATAAGGTCCCAAGAGGAGGCCACTGGGACCTCAGTACTGGGCTGGTTAGACCTCATATGCCACTTATGATCACCCCCTTCCCCTCCCCCCCAAGAGGGAAGGAAGTATTTCTGTGGTTTTTCTTTCTTTTCTCAAAAAGAGCATTTGAATCTCAAAGAATCTGTTTTTCTCCAATATATGTTTGGTGTGATAATGCCTGAAAGCAAAAGGAGGTACAACGTGGAATTACAGAAATAAACATTCTCAATATCTAAGACAGAATTTTTTTTTCTTTCAAATTTTCTCACTTTGACTCAACTCCCACGGAAGAGGCCTCTGTGGTTCTCCCTTTAAAATTGTGACCTGAGAATGAACAAACACATCATTTCTGAGACAGTCTGACATTTTCGTAAAGAGCTTTATTAAATTCGAACAGAGAAAAAAAGAAATAATTACAGAAATGCAAATGATGTAAAAATAGTTAGGTCTCCAAAGCATAGGTCTATGATCCTAATCATAGCAATAAATCACAACGGAAAAAAGGGAAAAAAAAGAACTTCAAAATCCCTTCTCCTCAATAAACTTCCCCCCAGTCCTGCGTGGGCTGTAAGAAATCAACGAGGGCCTTTGCTGGCTCCCTTCTCGCATCTCAGAAACTGACCTTCAGGTGTCCCTTGTCATCCTCACCCCTGAGATCCAGTCTAAGGACAAATGCCAACTCTTTTTTTCTAGTTCCACACTCCCACTAAAGACCTTCTTCCTCAATGTCAAACCTCAGCCACACACCTAATCCCCCAAAATCCTCACAGAAGCATTAACTAGCACTCACCAAGATGTAAGGAAGGATGTTGCTCCTACCTTTTCCTGCTTTCAGTGCATTTTGTGAAGATTTTGTTGAGTCATCTCCTATCTCCTCATTTGCACATATGAAGAAATTGTCTTTAAAAAGTTTGCCCACTGGTTTTAATATATTCTAATTTATTCACCACAGCTTGGTAAGTGGGAGTCTGGGGCTGGTCCAGTCTCGGTGGGAAAGAGCAGAAAAGATTAACGATGTCCACTGCTAGTGTGGGAAATCCTCTGGCATTCGGAACCCCAAGTTTAATTGCATAATAACCATAACACCAGTCCAAAGCTAGCAAATAAGAAAAGGCCCTTCTTTCCTGACCGGCTGGACCAGGAAACATTTCTTTAGTCTCTAGGAGAAAGCAGCTAGAGTAACCATGGAGGAGTGTAATGCTAGGTTTCTAGACTGATGATTAATCCACTTTTCTAATTAGCTTTAGGCCTTTTCCATCACTCCCACCCTTTCAGCCAAAAAAAAAATAGATCTTCTTTAAGATGATGCTTATATTTGTCCTCCGCAGCATGAATATGATGTTGGAAATGCTATCGTGACCGTGTTCTTTAACATAATGAGGTCGAAACTGCTGAGACCAGGCTCCTTCCTCAGTCATCTAGCCCTTCAGCTTCTGCCTGAAATTGAGAAAGTCATTAAATTGTAAAACCAGATAGAGTCCACTACAAATTAATCTCCTCCTGACTAAAAAAGTGATGTGTCCAACATCCAAACTGATTATAATTTTGCTGATTTCAAAGAAAAGGACAAGTCGTTTCACTCTACCAATAAATGTGCAGGATTTTAAATATAAGCATTCTTTCAACGAGTGTAAAATAAAAGCCAAGGATCTTATACCTAGTACAAATTCCTGCTCCAAACTTTGGCTCCTACTTAGTATGAAGTGAGAAAAAACAGTAATTTTGGTATGATTTTATGCTAGAGGCAACTATACCAAAAAGACTGTAAAAAAAATAAGGGAAAAAATAGCAGTAGAGAGAAAAAGGCAAAAATTTATTCGACATATTGACAAAACTCTCAGGAAGCAACAGAAAATATTTTTAAAAAGTGAAGAAAGGATATATTATCCAGTACTTCCAGTATTATCAATACTTAAGAATCTCAAGTTTTTCAGGATGTGATAAAAAAAATTCCATTAAATCTACATAGTAAAAAATGGGCTAGGAATAAAGTGATAGAGGAAGCAGTTCCAAGGGCAAGAAATTTGTCTCATTATTGAGGCAAATTCTTGATATTTTATTACTTGGGGTTCTGGTGAGGAGTCATCAAAGAATTTAGAAATAAGAAAAATAAGATTAGCATTATGACTTTAAGACTAATAAAAAAGAATCAGAGAAAAAATAAGCAAAATCAACTTAAGGAAATAGAATTATTCATGCACAAAATCCCTTAATTCATGGTCCATGTTGACAAGCAGCCTTTTATTGTGATTTGATTTCCCACGTGGTCTGTAGTGGGTTGAATTGTGTAAACCCCCTCCCCCCAGGAAAAAAAAAAACACTTAAATTCTAACATTCAGGACCTGAGAATGCGACCTTATTTGGAAATAGAGTCTTTGCAGATGTAATTAAAGATCTCAATATAAATCATCCTGGATTTAGGGTCATGACTAGTGTCATGGGATTTATAATAGAAAGGAGGGAGAAATTTGAGACATCAAAACTCAAAAAAGAAAGCCAAATGAAGATGGGAGCAGATATCGGAGTTATGTAGCCATGAACCAAGAAACGCCAGGAGCCACCAGAAGCTTGCAGTCACAGGAAGGGATCTCCCCCAGCGCCTTCAGAGGAAATATGGTCCTGCCAACACTTCTATTTTGGACTTCTGGCTTCCAGAACTATGCGAAAAGAGTTTCCTATTGTTTTAAGAGATCAATTTTATGCTAATTTTTCGCAGTAGCCATAGGAAATGAATACACGTTCTGCCTTAAGGAAAAGAATGTACTGACCCAAGGACTGAGATATCTAACCCTTCAACAGTCACATTCACATCGTGCATTTTAAAATTCGCATTCTGTTTCTGCACAGCAATCTCATGCACTCAGTATGTTAGGCAGGATTACCCTGCAGTGATAAACAATCCAAAAATCTAAGTGACTTAACATACTACAAGCTCATCAAGGGTTGGTAGAGGATAATCTCTTCATATTCACTCAAGGACTGAAAGTCCACCATGATATAGCTGTACCATGTGGAACACAAGGCCTCCTGGGTTACAGCAGCCAAAGGGAGTGAACAGATATCTTACATTATCTCCTCTATCAGCCAGAAGAGAAAAATGCAACATCTGTTCAGAGCCCACCAGCCAAAATAGTCACGTGGCTTGGCTTTATTGCAAGGGCAATGGAAAATGGAGGAGAGTAAATGAAATATTCTGTGAACTTTACCTTTACTACCACATCTTTGTAATGTGAATTCACATGGGTAAGAAAAGACTCTTTTCTTAGTAAACTCAAAAGGGAAAACTAAATTTATGAGATTGAAGGTTATTTCTTGAACTGTGGCAAGCTTCTCGTATGCTTCTTAGGGGTATACCAGATGGCTCTCTCTGGCTACACATCATCCTACTATGTCCAGCACTATGTGCAAAGAAAATATTTTAAAATTATTTTTAATTTTCACAGTACAAAAAATACTAAAGAAGCCTCCTAAGATGTATCCCAAATCTAGCATTCTGTGGCTTTAATTCCAGATATACTATAGCTCTGGCACCACCCCCACCCGCTCCTGCCAGGCACTATAAAAAAATCAATCCCTTGGGATTACCAAGGAAGAAGGTTTCCTGGGACATGAAAATTCTTGACAATTGCAGCACCAAGACCAAGGAAATTTTTATGCCATATCTTTACTACAGATTCTTCCTGAAATATCTCTAGACCACATGACTTAGTAAGTAGAGTCTAAGAAACATAAAAGAATCTTTGATATTCTGAATCATGTAGCACCTGAGGGTCCTCACCCTTAACACGATACTCTACTCGGAGAGAGTTGCCCCTCCCAAGGCAAAGGGAGAGACTGCATCCTGAGGTGCTCAAACCATGGAGCTCTTTCAGACTGGTTCTCTCCTTCCAGAAGTCATTTGGAATCACACCTATCCTATTTCATCTAAGTATCAGGAGTCCAAATCCAATCCAAGTTTACTTCCCACCATTTTCAAACAACAACAAAATCTGGATCCCAATAATTACCACTAAGTATGATTTAGGGGGAAAAAGTAAACACTCTTCAAATTGCAATCTGCTGCAATTTCCAGCTGAGGTAAACAAGCTTCACAAATACAAACGTTTGCAGAAAATTCTTCCTGTGCTGGTAAAAAACTGTTTTTAAATTGATGCAGGTGGTTCCAGTGAGATTCCAGGATAGCATTCAGGTATTCCCTTAAGGGCATGCTTCCTTCTTGCTACTTAACTGTTATTTCTGTCCACAAATTAATAGGCACAGTTAACCTGAAGTTGGAATTTAACTAGTGAATGGGGAATTGGGACCTCAGAGAAGGTTTCACAAAGGAGGGAAGCTAGGTCACTCCCAGAAGGCACTGTCAGGTCCCTGTAATGACTCCTTAAGGTCAAAACCAAATGTCTTACTTGAAAGGAATGGCCCAAAGGAAGAGCAAAGGCAATCTCATTTAACTTACAGCAAACCATCCAGAAGTGGTGGAACATATTAGAAGAAATGACGTGTTTTGTCACCAGCCTGGGACTGTGCTGTCACCCATTGAAAGCAGGGACTCTAGAGATTCTACTAACTACTCTCATTCAATAGCATATTGAATACCACCATGATCAAGATCCCAAATACTGTTGCATAAAGCAGAGGAAATCAGATTCTACCCCCAAAGCATTGGCCAAACAGATAACACTGATCTGGATCATTGATTAAAGGGAGCCATGAATACTGTGTGTATTGGAGAGTCGCTTTCTTATGGTTAATACTAAAGGTTCTGAACAATCGTGCACTAGCAAACACTCTTAATCGATATTGACTTAATAGAAATAATTGTGTTGCTTTTTCTTCTCAGCAGATTCTGATGAGGGTTTGATAAAACCAGATGATAGTTCAAATTTAAACTGATCCAGATTTATCTAGCAACAAAAGATATTGTGATAAACTATCCAGCATCCTTCACTCTTACATAGAAACAACAGTCCAATTTTGTTCAGTGAAATACTCCTCACTCTCACATGATGATGTTCAGATTATATTAACACCACATCTAGTCTGGCTAATGAAAACATTTCATCCTTCAACTACCACGATGAGTCAGAAATGGTTAGGCAATGAAATTCAAACCAAGGACTTTAGCTGGGAATGTAGAGATAGACAGAGACCGAGAAATAGAGAGAGATGCTCTGTTATCTTCTCATCTGCTAGCCTGGATTAGCTCAGGTTGCCACCAAGAGAGAGAGGCCTGAGCTAATAACCATAAACACACACACACACACACACGAAGTAGCTCTGAAGGACGAAGAGAATCCAGGACCTGAAAATCTTTTGCATTATCATTAGAGCCTGAATCCAGCCATGTGTGAAGATGACAACACCTCAAATTTTCAGTTACTTCAGTCAATAAATTCCCTTTTGTGTTTGTTTAAACACATTTGGCTGGGGAAATTTTTTGTCATTACTCTACACTGAAATAATAAGACTTCACAATTATTTTTCTAACACTGTTAAAGTAGTTTCAAAATATGAAATAAATAGGCTATTCTCACAAGAAATTTACATGCTAGACAACATAGCACATATCATGGTACCTAGGAGCAGATATTCATTGTTATGAATTAAACAACTTGCTACCTGCTAAGTTTTCATAAAAATTAGAAAATTGAGCCTGAAAAGTTATCATAGTTTTATAGGCAAAGGATCTGAGGTTACCCAAAATCCCATTTTTAATTCCAGCTACCAAGTACAAAAAGGACCCATTCCAATGATGATTTAAGGATCTCATTAGAGAAGATTTAGAGACCTTGAAACATCTACCTACCACCATCACTTCTTGCTTTATTGCTCATAATGCATGGAGCTTTAGATTCTGAATTCTAGGCTCTTCAGGGTAAATACCTGACATTGGGATCTCAGCTACACAAAGCACAAAGAATATCAGAGATGCTATATAAATTATGCACAGCAGCTGTGATGGCAGGAAAGGAGTTGCAAAGAAATGGTGCTCCTCAGAGTTTTATGAACATAATATTTCAGGTTGAAAGTAGAAAATTTGGGAAATAATGTATACTATATAAGAGTGGAAAAAGTGGGGTGTTAATGTCTGTGTTTCTAATACATTATAACTAACATAGGAGTGGCAGTGAAAATTGTATAATCTGAATCATTCTCCCTTAGTAGAATAATGCCTTGTAGTTATTTTTGTAAGCTATGTAGATATTAATCTTCAGATTAAAAAGCCAAATGTGTTCATTTTTCTATATCTTATGTATTTATAAAACTAGCATATAAACTAATAACTAAAATACATTTTGAAATGTGTTCAGAGTTTTGATGGTATATTTCAAAAAACATATCTAAAATTACCAAGAAGTAATATAATTCTTCAAAGTTTGACAGACAGAAAATGACACAAGCAAAAATAGAGGATCATAAGAGATACTGACAAAAGATAATTAAAGAAATATAAAGTACAGACATAATCGACTTTGCCATTCTCTAAAGCTTTCTCCATTTTCTCCTACTTTACCCAAAAAAAAAAGAAGTTGAAATGGCTTATAATAGAGATATTCAATACCCTATAAAAGGTTCAAGTTATCACTCAGTCTTTGTGGCAGTTAAGAAAGCAAAAATAAAACACTTGTTTTTTAAAATAAGTTTGTTGAGATATAATTACATGTGTTTAAAGTTCACCCCTTTAAAGTATATAGCCCAGTAGTTTGTAGTGTATTCACAGACTACTGAACTGAGTCAAAAAATCAGTGAAGAGATTAGTAATTTGTCCCGTTCATTTAGACTATCCAATTTGTTGACATGCAGTTATCTGTAATATTCCTTTATAAGTTTTTTTTTTTTAACTCATCTCCTGTTTGCCCAGAGAATGCTCACCAGCAGTGCTTGCTGCTGCAGCACATACCCAGAGATAACTCAGCGGATTACAGGTCTAGCCTTACTCCCAATATTTTCACATCACTCTAGTATATTAACAGTCTTTGGAAACAAATGACATATTATGTTTATAGCACTCTGTTTTCAGTAGTTGTACTTTCATTTATTAAAATACTGTAATTCTCAATCACTGAAAATGTCAAATCCTAGAAAACGTAGCATTCCTACTCATGATATAAAATTTTTGGTTGACATTTCTCTTCTTTTAATGTTGTGACTATGTCATCTTATCTGGCCATCCTGGAAAGAATTCAGTTCATCTTGCTGAGGACCCCTTGAACATGATAAGTCATTTCTCTCTTCTCACTTTCAAAGTTCTTTGTCTTTGTATGAAGTTTCCCTTCTATGTGTTTGGTGAGAATTTCTTTCATTTATCCTATTGGAGTTTATTGAGATTTTTGGATGTGCGATGCATGTTTTCTTTCAAATTTGAAAAGTTTGGGCCATTATTTATTTAAACACCCTTTCTGCCCCTTTCTTTCTCTACTCACCTTCTAGAATCACCATCATGCATGTGTTGATACACTTGATGATGTTCCACAGGTTTCTGAGGCTCTGTTCACCTTTTTTTCTTATCGTTCCTAGATAATTTCAACTCCTCTGTCTTCCAAGTTCATGCATTCTTTCTTCACCCAGTTTAAATTAGTTCCCATAACAAATTCTTAGTTCAATTATGCTATTTTTCAACTCTAGAAATTATATATTTTTTTGTCATTTCTATTACATTACTGATATTCTCTGGTGAAATCTCATTCTTATACTTTTCTTTAGCTCTTTCGTCATGATTTTCTTTAGTTCCTTGAACATATGTTTAATAGCTGATTTAAAGTCTTCTTCTAGTAAGTTAAACTTCTGAGAACAGTTTCTATTTATTGCTTACTTCACATGTATTGTTCATATGTTCCTGTTTCTTTGTGTATCTTATAATTTTTTGTTGAAGACCAGGAATTTTAAATAATATAATGTGTCAGTTCTGGTCATCAGATTCCCCTCACCATGGGTTGTTGTTGATGCTGCTACTACTGCTGATGATGTTTGTTGGTTTAGAGACTTTCCTAGACTAATTCTGTAAAGTAAATTCTTTTGTCATATGCACCCACTGAAGTCTCTGTTAGGTTGGGTGGTGGTCAGTGAGTTATTGGACAAAGATTTTCTTAACCTCTTGGAATCAATCTTTGTCCCGGTCTTTGCCTAAGGGCTCTCTGTGGATGTCGGGACACATATTCAATGTTTCTGCAGGTAGTTTACAATGCTGCCTCAGTCTTTATTTACTAATTGTTCAGTGCCTCAAGCTCAGTCATAAATGAAAGCAGCTCTTTCCTGGACATGGCTTCTAGATTCCCAAATATACGTCAGAGCTTTCCAAAGCCCCTTACGATATCCCCTTCCCCAGTTTTTTTTTTTTTTCAAGTTTTGTAATCAGCTTCCTGTTACCCCTACTGGTAACACCATCTTAAACACTTCTCACTGATTATTTTCAATAAATTCCTTGCAAAAAGTAGACCTGTTTACAGAGTGAATTTTGAGTCCAGTCAAATAATGCCCTGAGAATGGATCATTTACAAAAGATGCCAGGCAGGCCAGATACTGACAAGGAGGTTTTTAAGGAACTCCAATCCCATTCCACCTCCTCCAGTGGCTACTAAGCTGCTGATTTTTACAGGTTGATGGTTTCAAGGGTATTTGTTTTCAAGACTACCACAAGGAAAAGGGATGTAATTAGGACAAGTTAAAACATCACAAGGCTTACTATTTTTACAAGATTCAGCTGTTTTTCGTGAGCAAAGTTGCCTTAGATTGTTGCAAGCCTTTAGTTAATTTCCAAAACTCTGAAAAGTTGATTTGGAAAGTATTCACAGTATTCTCATTTCCTCTATGGAATAACAGATTTTCAGAGGCCCTTACTCTGCCATTTCCAAAGTTAAAGCTAGTAGACAGTTGTAGCAAGTTTCTTTTAAGTAGAAAATAAAATTATAGATATAAATAAGATACCATATATAACTGAATAGAAAAAAATAATAGAAATCATATAACAAAACATAATATAAATAAATAAGTAATAATATATGGTTTCTATTATTTGTTTAATTCAATATTTCTAATTTAGGGTCTCTACTGATGGACCAAATGTTCAAGTGGTACTTTATATGACATTTTGTAGATAACAGATAGAAATTATTCCTGTGATTTTCAAACATGAGCAGATATAATTCTGTCAATCAACAGGAGAGGTTTTATTATAATAGTATTATAAAAACAAATCTCAATAGCTTATCAAATTTTTATATCTCATTCATACTACATATTCAATAGTGGGGTGAGATAGGAGACCTCTGGCTATCACACAGAAAGCCGGGCTATTGAAAGCTTCATGTTGACCAGTGATTTCATGATCAATACCACAAGTAATGCCACTTCTGCTCATATTTCATTGACTGAAACAAGTTACATAGCCATGTCTGTTGGGAGCCAACCCATGGGAAAGTTTAACTGAGAAGTTAACCTTGGAACATAAGTCTCGCTAGGCTCCTAGGAAAGTTCAAAGGAGAAAAACACAAGATAAGCCCGTGCCTGCAGGTGCCTGCAACCCAAGATATCCTGTTTGACCAATCACCCACCAGCAGACCATCAAAGGCTGCCGGCGCCACGACAGATCGCCCCATGCCTGCCTCCCTTTTTCTTTTCCATGCTTGCCTCCTTTTTACTTTTAGAAATATATATACTCTTGTGTGAAAATAAACTTAGAGGCTTGATCAGAACTTTGTCTTGCCTCCATTCTTCGCGTCTCCTGTCCCCCATTCTCTTGCAGATTGTCTCCTCGAGTCTCACTTCTGGTCAGAGCTCCTGTTAGTCGTTCTGCGGGATGGGACAATGTCTAACTCTGAAGGAATCAGAGAGGTATAATCTTATAACAGGAAGGAGAGAAGAGCCAAAATATTGTGAACAGCTAGAATGTCTATTGCAGTGGGTCTTATTGTTTTATTTTTTCTTTATTATTTTTAATTTAACAGAGACTATTGACATATATAAATATATGTCAATTTTCAGAAGCCTTCTTAGCAAGTAAATACAGAAAAAAAATTCCTAGGAATGCATCAAATTTTAGTCATCATTCAATTTATTTTCCTAAAGAAATTTTAGTAAAATAAATTCCAGTAGAAGAATTCTGAGTTTCTCTGTGAGAGTTGCCAGTAATGATAACTCTGCAGATATTGTGGCCCACAATATCATTTGGTGTAAAAGACTAAGAGGCAAAGATTCAGTGTCATTCTTAATACATATTTCTTCATTCAACAAACAGTTACTGGCCAGTACATACAGATCTTTTTCACTCACTTAATGAACATTCATTAGCAATCGATTATTTGACAGATTCCATCCTACAAACATGTATCAGCACCTACAATGTACTTGGAACAAGGAATGCAAAGACGAATTCAACTTCTACCCTAAAAGAATACAGTAGTCCCCCCTTGTCTGTTGGTGATATGTTTCAAGACCTCCCATGGATGCCTGAAAACTCAGATAGACTGAAACCTATATATAAGTTTATTTCCTATATATCTATACTTTTTTACTTAAAGGAAGCACTTCACAACCACTTTTTGGCACATCTGAATTTTGAGCATCACAACATTTGAACTTTGGGGACATTATTTGGTAAAATAGGAGTGACGTAAAGACAAGCACTTTGGTACCATGACAGTTGAACTGATAAATGAGAAGTCTACCCATTGACTAATGGGCAGGTAACATAAACAGAGTGAAAAACTGGGCAGAGAGATGAGTCATATCCTGAGCGAGACAGAGCAGAACAGCACAAAATTTCATTATTAACACTCAGAACAGCATGCAATTTAGAACTTGTAAATTGTTTATTTCTATATTTTCCATTTAGTATTTTTGGCCCTTGGTTGACTATAACTGAAACCACAGATAAAGGAGGATCACTGTACAAGGTTGTCTGTTGATCATGTAATTAACTATAATGTAGTGGTGGTTTTTGAAGGTCAGAGATCTCATGTTCTCTCTCTGAGACCATTTAGAACAGCCCAAGTCAACCTGATTACCTCATATTGATTCCTCTCTGACACAAGAAATTTGTTAAGTTGGACTTCAGTGTTACAACTTTGATCATTACAAACAAAACAGCTACTGAAAATTACTTCTAAATTCATCATAAAATTTTTATCATATACATAATATCCCTCCCAAGATGTTTTTCTCCAAGAATTTTATGCCAAAAAAGTCCCTTCTAAAGAGCCAGAGTGTTTCTCTAATAGAGTGTGAGTTATTCCTTTTCTCTTTTTTGCCTTGGTGACCAGGAAGCTCTAAGACAAATCAGATACTCAAATAATTATTTAGCCCATATTCATATCATATTTGCTTCTCATTCTTTTCATGCTCTTATATTTCAATTCTACTAGTATTTCCTTTTCAAAAGAGTCCAGAGAAAGGAAACAAAGCAAAAATGAGACTGTGAACAGGGAATAATAAATTCTCCAAGGTCACTAAAGCACCAAGCCAAACAGCTTCTCTTCTTTTGTATTTTCTAAGGTGGACTTTCCTCAAGAAAATTTAAATGAAGCACTTTACTAGCAAAAAAAAAAAAAAAAAAACCTGAATGAAAGGGACTCCAAATAAAAATGATGAATGGCATTAGAAAATGGAATGTACTTGGCCTGACCCAGTCACCCAATGACATTCATTTGGCCTCTATATTTGAATATACTCTATGCTAAAAAATATGTTCAGAGGAAAAAAATCTGTCTCAGTCAATAGGATCCCCAAAGGGAAGTTTTGCCATTGCAGTAGAGTTATTGATTGGGATAGAAAGTAACCATGCACAGCTCCCCTTGGGAAATACACATTTCCTCCTGTTGAGGAGGCAAGAGTTCTATTTTCATTTCAGTTCAACTCCAGAGTGTTCCATTTCAGACAACTGCAGTTTTGTATACTGAGTCACACTCTCCCTGAGCCCAAATTCCTGCCAGCCCCATGGGGTCTTAGAAGAAACCCTTGGACTAGTTTCTACACTCAGTGGTACCTTGACAGTGATAATTTTTCTTCACAAAGTAGATAAAGAGAAAAAATACAGGACATGATACTTAAATAGAAGCAGAGTGCGAAGCACATGAGCATCTTTTCTATCCATTGTCTTGGCAGAAAGTTCAACACATCATAAGCACTCAACATTTGTTTGACAAGATTATTTCATTTTTTAAATGACATCTTTTGTAGGAAGGAAAATTATTTTATTTCATAGGTGGGAAAAGAACACAGAGAGATTATCTCTTATCTGAGGTCGTATAATGCAAATGACTTAGGACAAGTTACCTCCCATTTTCTCCTAACAACCTTAACCTTCTGTGTTTGATATCTCAATTAACATCACCACCCACACTATCCCTCTAGCTGAAATTGTCAGTCAGTCTTTTCTGCTCCTTCTCCTTCTATACAAGTTGCCACCAATTACTGAGGAGTCTGCCACAGAATCCAACCCCTCCTCTCTGTCTTCACAGCAATAACCTTGGTCCATCTTTGTCTCTCACCAGGACATTCAGTCCATTGATTACCAATCCATCATATTTCTGAGCACTACGTTGTACCAGACTCTGAGGTAAGGGATTAAGCAATTGTGTTAAAGGAAGGAAAAAAGCATTCCCTACTCCAAAAGACTTACAGTCTCAAGGGGAAGACAGACAGAAAAACTGCAGTGTATGAAAGCGCTATAATAGAAGAAAAAGAGCAAGCCATGGGCACACAGAGTTCAGGCGTTCATTCATTCATTGACAAATATTTGAATATTGAACAATAGATGTGCCAGGCACTAGGCTAAGTGCCGGAGATTCACTGTGATCAAGACCAGTAAGCTTATACTCTACTCATGGAGCTTATACTTTTATAGAAGAGACAGACAAAAAATTGTGTAGATGATAAATGATGAGATTGATGATAAATAGATAGATAGAGACAGACAGATGATAGAGATAATAGAGAGATGAAAGATTAGATAGATAGATAGATAGATAGATAGATAGATAGATAGATAGATAGATAGTCAAATAATATTAACGGCTCTAAAAAAAAATAAAGCAGGGTGAGAGATGAGTTTAGGTTCTAGTACAAATAGGGTGATCAGAGAAAGTGTCTCTGAGGAGATGTCACTGGCGCTGAGACCCAGAAGTGAGGGAGTGAGCCAGGCAAATACTTCTGCAAAAGCTTCTAGACAGACTGAACAGCAAGCATACAAACGCTGTGAGGGAACTGTGCATTTCCGTCCAATCAGGACCCAGGGACACTTGCGTGAAGATAAAGCATGAGCTGATTTGAAAAATGGATAAAGTGCCACATGGAAAAGAAAAAGGACTGCGTCCCAGACAAAGGCAAATGCAGGCAGAGCATGAAATCAGGAGGAAGTGTATCATTCTAGGGGCTCCAAGTGATTAGAAAAACCTAGTCACCAAATAATCTTAGTTCTGTGCCACCAACTTCCTACCCAATGAATTCTTCAGGTTTTTCTGCCTCATCATTGCTCAGTTTGAACTGTCACATACAGGCATTTCAGCCATTCCAGGGATGCTCTCTGTGATCAGCTGTTCCTATTAAAACCTGACCCAGCCTGGCAGCACAGTTAAGGTTTCAGCTCATTCACATGCCGACAGGCCTAAGGTTCTTGATGCAAAGTAAGGGAGTAGACAAACTGCAGACATGACCCACAGGTCCCCAGGGACCAGCTCTGCAGCTCCTTGAGGATGCCCCACTCTCGTTTTAAGCATGAACTCAGGGTGAACTTGGGCTTGACTTGGCTCACTGACCTCTTTGCAGGAATAAGCATAGCCTCAGTTTCTCTTCATCTGTTACACAACAACCAAGAGTTTGTGCCCTCCTCCTGTTTTTCAGAACCCTAGGAGGTGAATTAAATGTAGCCTATAAAGCCTGGTGAATTCCTCTATGCAAGGATTTATGTAAATGCAAGGTTAAGCCTGCAGCAGCAGGCAGAGGGCTGGCTTTCATTTCTACATCAGCGCTCTTTATTTTTTCCTACAGAAGCAATTTCATCACCCCAGAATTCACAACTGGAAAAAAAAAATCATTCCCGATTTTACTTCTGTATGATCCAGAAACATATGGCCCGTAGATCTATCACAAAGGGAGCCAGAAGGGGCCAGGTGAAGCGTCACTAGGCAGAAGGAGCACAGCATGGGGCAAGTGCTACACAGACAGCGTGAAAAGAAAGAACTCTGCAAGAGGAGAAGGGAAAGAAAGTAGGGCACGCAGCAGAGGTGAGCAACCACCCTCACTCACCCTCATTTCCAGGAACAGGAGGCGTGGAGAAGGCGCCGTAAAACCACAGCAGCTCATTACTTTATCTCTTCAACCAACCCCAGTTGACCCTGGCACAGCATGGGTTTGAATTGCACAAGTCCACTTATTTGCAAATTTTTCCCAATAAATACCGTAAATAGATTTTCCTTATAATCTTAATAACATTTTCTTTTCTCTAGCTTACTTTGTTGTCAGAATACAGTGTATAACACATAGAACATACATATAAAATGTAAGGCTTCCAGTCAATATTAGGATACTAGTAATTAAATTTTTAGGGAGTCAAGAGTTGCATGTGGATTTTCGGCTGTGCAAGAGGGTGGGCACCTTAATCCCCATGTTGTTCAAGGATTAACTAACTATATTTCAACTCTATGACCCCTTTAAATCAGTAGAGCTACCCAAGCCACAGTCTCCCTGCTAAGGACTTGAGAGTCATCCTTGATTCTCCTGTTTCCTCATAATCTAATCAGTCGCTGTGTAAGGAAGCTGGCGATGCATGAGGAAGGGCTTAAAAGACAACCTATAACTGGGCAAATAGGACTGTCCCACCCATGAGGTAGCCAGAGCCAGACCATGCCAGGTTCCTGGGATGCAGTTTCCACCCAGAGTTTGCTCCTTTCTTCAGTCACATCATCTGTTTTCAGACACTGCTGTAGACTCCCATCTTCCCATCTGATATTATACCTGCTCTACATGACCTTTGACTTCTTAGCCAGGGACCAAACCTCTCTGGGGCATTTCTGGCACTGACTCTCTGGTTTCAGTCTCATATGTCATGCAGTAATACTGAGTCCTTAATCTTGCCATCACATTCATGTTTAACAACTACAGCACTCCTACTGTGTGTCACACACTCTTCTAGGTACCAGAGACACAGGTGCACAAGACAGAGAAGATTCTTGCTCTCAGCTACCTCATACGCTGTAAACAGAAGAAATGTCAATAGGAGAGAGTAGGGTGTCTGAACAACTTAAGACAGGTAGATAAGAAGGACCTCTCAGATAAGAGAGGAGGTGATATGTGAAAAATGAGAAAGAGCCAGCCAAGAGAGAGAGTTGCAGTGTGGGGGAGGACAACCATTTCAAAGGCTCTCAGAGTGAAGCAAAGAGAAATAAAGGATTAGGAGGGAATAAGGTCAGAGAAGCTGTTCAGATGTTCTAGGGCATTTTTGGCACCAGGGACTGGTGCTCCTATGAGAATTAATTCTTGATGATCTGAGGTAGAGCTGAGGTGGTGATGATAGCTCTGGGGAGTGGCTGCAAAACTGATGAAGCTTCACTTCCTTGCCTACTGCTCACCTCCTGCTGTGCAGCTCGGTTCCTAACAGGCCGCAGACCGGTACTAGTCCATGGCCCAAGGGTTGGATACCGTTGTTCTAGGGCCTTCCTGGCTATGGTAAAGATGTAGGGTTTTATAAGTGAAATAAGAAGGCACTCTGAGGCTCAAAGCAAGAGTCACTTGTTCCAATTTGGATATATTTTTAAAGATTGCTATGGCTGCTGTATGGAGGGCACCAGTGAAAGCTGAGGCCTATCAGGAAGAGGCCAAAGGGTGCAGATGGGGGAGATTGTAGTGGTCCATCCTATAGTTCATCCACATTACCTTTATGCACCTTTATTGAGGCCTTCCTCACTTCCTGCCCAGACGATTACAGCAGCTTTTGAATTCTTTATCTATACCCCCCAATCATGCTCATGTCAAATCAATTCTGAAAACTACTACCTGGTAACACATCCTGAATTACAGCTGTGCAGACTCTGCTAGACATCTATCCAATCCCAAACTCTCTCCTATTCACACACCCTCATGACCCACTTTGTGTTAATGAGGGACACATGAAAGTCAACAAGTATGGCTTCCTAGAAAGCTATTCCTTTTCTGAGATAGACAATAGCAGACTTAGCTGGCACAGATCTTTGCCTGGTGTTTGCCTGTAGTACAAACATCATGCCTGGTGGTAGAACTACATGCTAAGAATGGGGTAGCATAAATCTAAAAGGCATGTTTGAGCCCCTGGAGCATCCCTGGAAAATAACCTCTATTTGGTTCAGCCATTAAGTTGAATTTCTATTAAAAGTAATTGAACAGGATGGGGAGAGGTGGTCAAGATGGTGGGCTAGGTAAAAACGGGCTTCACCTCCTCCCAGAACAGCATTAAAATTACAACCAAATTATAAAACCAT
The DNA here is from genome assembly GCA_004027375.1 of Macroglossus sobrinus. NCBI lineage: Eukaryota > Metazoa > Chordata > Mammalia > Chiroptera > Pteropodidae > Macroglossus > Macroglossus sobrinus. The sequence goes on along the minus strand of PVKZ01004702.1, from coordinate 43,999 downwards.
CAACATGTAGAACCACCTGAAGTATAGCTGATCATAACATATACATCTGAAGATATAAAGAAAAAGACACATTGAGACCAGTAGGAAGGGTGGAGACACACAGCCGACTGGTCCCACACCTGTGCGTGGTGGTGGAACACCGAGAGGGACAGAGTGGCTACAGAGGGCCCCCCTGAAGGAGCAAAGGTCCCTAGCCCCACACAGGGCCCCCCAACCCAGAGTTATAGTCCTGGGAAAAGGAGTTTCCACAAACAAACTGACCATAAAAATCAACAGGGATTCTGACTGTCTGGGTGACAGAAGGAACCTAAATACCCAGACATCTCCCTTAAAGGGCTCATGCACAGACTCACTCACTTGCAGACACTCACCCTGGGTGCCAGAAGAAAGTCAGCAGCTCAGGAGGTGCAAGAGACACACAGGGAAAGACTGTGTGACGCCGGGGTGAGAACTGGAGGCACAGCACCACTGTTCCTTTGTCTGGCCCTCCTCCAGGGCACTCTGCCATCTTGCCTGTGTTGACCTCTTCCCCTACAGCTGATTCTGAAACTACATTGGCCCTATGAGATCAGCCTGCACCACCTCTCGCCTCCCTGAGACCTAGCCCCAGCCAACCCATTAATAGCCCACTGTAGGCCCCTTGCCAAGCAGCCAGCCTATTCTGCCCCTTCACAGAGCTGTGCACTCATCACAATCAACAGCCCTTGGCTAAAGTGGCTACACATTTCGAGGAAGATATTTGGTGACAGACCACTGGTGCCAGCATGAACTGCAGTGTCTCTTGGGTGGATTACAGAGTGTCTACAAATAGTAGTTGGCCTCGCTGTGATCTGTTACTTTTGCAGGAACACGTGAGCTCAGCTCATCGTGGGCAACAATTCTGATTCTGCATTGGCCTGACAAGAACAACCAGTTCCACACCCTGTCTCTCTGAGACCTTGCACCACCCAAAACACAACTTACCTGTGCCAAGCCTATTCCCAGGCAGCCAGCCCCAGTCTGTGCTTTCCCTGGTCTACAAATTCGACAGCAAACAACGGCCCTCAGCTTGTGCAGCCCATGCATGGCTGTGCATCCCAGGAGAGACTTCCAATGGTGGGCTACAAACCCCACCTTCAAGCTATAGTATTTCTTGAACAAGTCTTAGGTGTCTGTGGACCTAAGGCAGGCAGCAGCTGGCCTTGCTGCAATCTGAGAATTTTACAGGAAGCCACAAATTCAGCACTGGCACAAAAACTGACTCTGCACTGACCAGGGGACATCTACTCACGTTACCCTGGTGACTCTCTGGGCCCCTGTACAACTCAACTCATGTACCACTCAAAGGCTCTTCGATTGCAGAGTCTTACTGGCAGCTGGCAGGCAGCCTGAAGCCTTTTGTTAAGCTGCCCAGGCTCAGTACCAGGGGTAACCAGACTTAAGATTGCAGTGCTGTCTCTCCCACTTGCCTCTAGTTCCAGCACAGGCAGCAATCCTGCACCGATCACTTCATAGCTCCTACCAGGTAGCCCCTGAGCAATCAAAGGCAGTGGCTGACCTTGGCCTACTTGGGAGCCCCTCCCAAAGGGTCATAGAGTCAACACACCCTGAGGCTCATGTCAGACTACAACAGAGCACTGCCTGATTAGCCCCATAAATGGCACACCCAAAGGGTGGTCTCAACAGATACACAAGCCTGCTGGGGCAAATCCCTCTGAGGGGTCAGCCCCCACACAGCAACTCATACCCTGTGAGCGTGGCCAGTCCCCATAGCCAGTCAGCCAGAGAGGTAATCTCATCCACTGATATGTTAATAGCAATCAAGGTTTAGCTATAACAGGAAAGCACACACAACCTACACAAGGAACACCCCCAGAGCTCCAATGCAGGTGATTGGGAAGACTGTACCACTGGGCCATGCAGGACACCTACTTCATAAGGACACCTGGCCAAAGCTGAGAGACATAACAAATCTTCCTAATACATAGAAAGGAACACAGAGAAGCAACTAAGAAACATGCCACAAATAAAATAACAGGAGAAAATTCCAGGAAAAAAAAAAAAACGAAACGAAATGGAGGCAAGCAACCTACCAGAGATAGAATTCAAAACACTGTTTATCAGGATTCTCAATGAACTTTGGGAAGAAATACATGATCTCAGTGAGAACTTCAAAAGAGAGAAAGTAAGCATAAAAAAGTCCAAAGAAACCATAAAAAGAACCAGTCAAAAATGAAGAATACAATAGCTGAAATGGAGAATACACTAGATGTAATCACCAGTAGATTAGATGAAGCAGAGGATCAAATCAGCAGGTTGGAAGACAAGGTAGCAGAAAACACTCAATATGAACAGTAACAAAAAAAAAGAATTTTAAAAAATGAGGAAAATTTAAGAAATCTCTAGGCTAACATCAAGGATATCAATATCTGCATAATAGGAGTACAAGAAGGAGAATAGAGAGAGCAAGGGATTGAGAACCTATCTGAAGAAATAATGACAGAAAACTTCTTTAACCTGGCAAGCCACAATGGTATGAAACTAGAAATCAACTACAAGAAAAAAACTAGAAAATGCACAAACACATAAAGTCTAAATAACATGCTACTAAACAATGAATGGTTTAACAATGAGATCAAGAAAGAAATCAAAAGATACCTAGAGACAAATGAATATGGGACACAGTGAAAGCAGTCTTAAAAAGGAAATTCATAGTAATACAGGACTATCTCAAGAAACAAGAAAATCTCAAATAAACAATCTAACCTTACATTTAAAAGAACTAGAAAAAGAACAGCAAACAAAACCCAAAGTGAGTGGAAGGAAGAAAATAATAAAGATCAGAGTGGAAATAAATGAAATAGAGTCTATAAAAACAATACAAAAGATCAATGAAACCAAGAATTGGTTCTTTTAAAGTACAAACAAAATTGGTAAATCTTTAAACAGACTCACCAAAAAAAAAAAAGAGGACCAATATAAATAAAATCAAAAATGAAAGAAGAGAAGTAACCATGAATCCCACAGAAATTTAAAGGATTATAAGAAAATACTATGAGCAATTATATGCCAATGAAATGGACAATCTGGAAGAAACGAATACAGTCCTAGAAACACATAATATCCCGAGACTGAATCTAGAAGAAACAGAAAATCTGAACCAACCAATTTTCACCAATGAAATCAAATCATTAATCAAAAAATAAAAGTTTTGGACCAGATGGCTTCATAAGTAAATTTTACCAAACGTTCAAAGAAGAATTAACACCTAATCTTTTTAAAGTATTCCAAAAAAATCAAAGGGAAAGGAGACTCATTAATTATTTTTACACAGCCACCATTACCCTGATTTCAAAACAAGACAAACACATTACCAAAATAAAGAAAACTATAGGCAAATATCTCTGATAAACATTGATGCAAAATTCCTCAACAAAATAATAGCAAACTGAATTTAGCAATACATTAAAAATATCATACACCATGATCAAGTTGTATTTATTCCTGGAATGCAAGTTTGGTTTAATATCCACAAATCGATTAATGTGATAAACCACATTAACAAATTGAAAGATAAAAACTATATAATCATATCAATAAATTTGACAAAATTCTGCACCTATTTATGATAAAAAGAAAATCTCTCGGCAAAGTGGGAATAGAAGGAACATACCTCAACATAATAGCCATATAGGACAAACCTATAGCTAATATCATACTCAATGGAGAAAGGCTAAAAGCGTTAAGATCAAGAACAAGACAAGGATGCCCACTTTCACCACTTCTATTCAACATAGTATTGGAAGTCCTAGCTACAGCAATCAGACAAGAGAAATAAAAGGTATCCAAATTGAAAAGGAAGCAGTAAAACTGTCCTTTCTGCAGATAACAGGTACTATAGAGAGAGAACCCTAAAGATTCCACTAAAAAACTGTTACAACTGATCAATGAATTCAGTAAAGTAGTGGGATACAAAATTAATATTCAGAAGATGGTTGCATTTTTACACACGAATGATGAACTATCAGAGAAAATAAGAAAACAATCTCATTTACAATTGCATTGAAAACAATAAAATACCTGAAAATCAAATCGACCAAGGAGGTAAAAGACCTGTTCTTAAAAACTTCTAAGTCATTAAAAAATAAGTTGAAGAAGACACAAACTTCATATACTGTGTGCATATACTGTGTGCATGGGTAGGAAGAATCAACATCATTAAAAGAGCCATAGAACCCAAAGCAATCCATAGATTTGATGCAATCCCTATCAAAATACCAATGCCATTTTTTCAGAGAACTGGAACAAATAATCCAAAAATATATGGAACCATAAAAGATCACAAATAGCCACAGCAATCTTGAGAAAAAATAACTAATTAGCAGGTATCATACTACCTGATATCAAACTACACTACAAGTTTTAGGAGATACCCTAATAGAGGGCAGATTGCCTAGGCAGGAACTCAAGAAATTTGTGATGATGAGAGACTCGCCTGGAACCCTTGGGAGCCCTGCCTGTTAGTCACCACCATCACTGCAGCACCTAACTAAGGACAGCACGCTACTTAGAGCCTCAGTCTGGGTGGCTGCAGTCAACAGACAGAACTCGGAAGGCTGTCCACCTCTCCCCGGGCCGGGCAGCTGTAACCAGAACTGACTGAGTAGATGCAGTAAGCCCTGGAGTTCTTGGATTCAACACAAGGGGCGGGGGAAGAGGCCCCAGCAAAGTCAGAGCATTCCTGCAATAGCAAGCTAGTTCCAAGTCATTTTATTTAAATATAAAAAGAGATTTGACCTCGGTCTGAATTCTGAGCCAATAAACCAGGTGGATTGCTACCTTTATGATCTGTGAAAACAATAACGCAATTTTTATTTGAAAGAAAGTAAAAGTGCAGAAAGGACCTGGCCTCTTGAAAATTGCTCCAGATTGACTACAAAACCAAGCAATCCCATGCTTTTTCAAAATTTAACCTGTACACACAAAGAGTGTTTTTATTCACTCTTAGATGTCAACAAGAAAAAAAAATGAGTAAGAGAATGGGACTGGATCTAGAGAAACTATCAAAGCGGGAGTGGGCTTGGCATCTGCTCTGTCGAGCTGTCTGGGGCTGTGTGGAGAAGTCTGGTCTGTTCCATCTGCCCTCCGTGCTCGCTTAAGCTGCATCGAGACGATATATGAATAAACAGAGCACAAGAGCAGTGCCTCTGAGAGGGCCGTGTGTGCTGGATGGAACGCATAAAAGAGGAAAGGGTCCAAAGCAGGGGTATCCTAGGATTCAGAATCGAATCTGAGTAAAGCCTGTGTCTCCTTTCTCAAGAATTGTGCTCCTCTTCTTGTCTCAAATTCTGGTGTTCTCACAGGTTTGGGATGGGAAGGGTAAATATGGGATTGAGTGCAAGGAAGGAGCCTACAGCAGCTGTGACTCCATCTTGACAGCTGCCAGGAAGCCAAGCCAAGTGAGGCGGGGTGGCCTGCCTGCTTTGTCCTCCACCCTTGTCTCCTGTGCTGCTGTCTGTGGAGGTGACTCTGGATTCTGGTTATAGGTCTTGGCTGGTTTCTTAAGAGGCATGTATAAAAGTTTCTTTACAAGCAAAAGAAATTCCTTTTTATTCCTTACCTCATTACTGGCATGAATCCACATGCCCTCCTGTTAGCAGAGAGCTCATGCAGACCTGAGCACATCTGTCTCCGTTAAGTAGAGAAAAAATTAAACTTTGGTGTAGTCGAGATAAGGAATAGCTGTGAGAATGCTGGAGATTTTCAAAGCATGGAAAAGAGAAACTCAATGTTTTCAAATATCGTTTCTTATCAAACTTGTAGCTGTGAATAGAACTGCTGCGAATCAAGGAGGTTTGGGGTAGAGGAAGTTAAGGAAAGAGGACTTGTAACGTTTTTAATTAATTTGCTCTGGGGTTGCCTTCATGTAAGTTACCATCGCCTTGCTCTTTGCTGTTTGAGGATTCTGGGTATCAATTTCAGTTCCTGTGAAATGTACTTCCTGGTCAATTACAGCCTTGAAAAGAAAAAAAGAAAAAAAAAAAACTTGAGGTAGGATGGAGGGACAGATCCTCCCAGTAAGTGATCAATAAGAACCAAAGGAAAAGATTTGTTTTCACGTCTCCCAAGCATGTGGAAAGGTGCTTTGTGTTCAGCCCTTCTGACAATGAAAAACTCAGAAACTCGCCTCAAAGACATGCCACAAAATACAAGTTATCAAGAAAAAGGTAAAAGTGAAAGCGCGACACGTGAAACTGGAAAGAATAATAGAAAGCACATGGAACAAGGCAAAAAGAAGTCCCCCGGGCTGGAGGACGGCAGGCTAGTGGAGCTGGGAAGAAGCCTCAGAGGGAAGCTGTTTGGGAGGGTCCGTGCCCTGACTCCAGCCAGAGGCAGGTGCATTTCTCCTTGGGAGAGGCTGGCGGGAGCTGTGGATATAGCAGGGCTATGAGGCTCTGAAAGGAAAGCTGGATTTGGGATTCGAGGGCCAGCTTCTGGTTCCAGGCAGTGCTGAAACTCCTCACACAGTGTGCGTTCTAGAAATAAATACCTATCGAGTGTCTGCTCTGTGCCGAGCCCCACGACGGGCATTAGGGTGCAGTTATGAACAAGACAGACGCAAACCTTCCACTAGGAGAGCTGAAGATCTAGAGAATGATTTCAATTATGTAGTTTTAAATAAACACTAATTGCAGACAGAGTTATAAAATAAGGACAGCACTACGAAAAAGCTTGTCAAGGAGACCTGATCTGATCTAAGGTTTAAGGAAGGACTCCCTGAGAATATGAAGAAGAAAAAAGAGAGGAGGAGGAGGAGGAGAGAAATAAGGAGAGAGGAAGAGAGGAGGAGGTGAGAAAAAAGCAGTTAACTGAAGACCTACTACGAGCACAGCACTGTTGCAAGCACTTGGCATGTATTAATTCATTTAATTCTTATGACACTACAAAACGTGTCCTGTCATTTCCCCCATGTAATAGCTAGGAAAACTGAGGCACAGAGATGTTAAGTAGCTTGCCTAAGGTCATCCTCTCTGTGTGTCATTGATGTTTCTAGTCACTGATTTAAAACGCCCACCTTACTTTTTAAAAAAAAAAAAATTGATGCAGAAGACAAAAACAAATGTTATTTGGAGTTTTTAATCTTCCCAAGCTCCAGATCATTCTGTTCGACAGGAAAAGGCACAGGAACAGCTGTGAGGGCTGCTCAACCTGGCCCCGAATCATGGGGACTACAGTTGGGGGTTCTCCTCTGGCCTGCAGTCATGGTTGGTACCTGAGTAGACTCTAGGGGCCAGCCTCGCTGGTCTCGGACCCCATCTCCAGCACTTACCAGCTGAGAGGTCTGAGGCAAGTTACTTAGCTCTCTGTGCCTCTGTTTCATCACCTGTAAAGTGGGAATAAGAATAGCATCTACATTATCGTGTGCTGGTGAGGATTAAATGTTACCGTGTGTAAAACACAGGTGACAAGCTCTGGCACGCAGTTAGAGCTATCTCATTGCTCAGAAATTTGCATGACAGAAAGGGCCTGTTAGAGTTCAATGCCCCCAAATGTTCCCTGGTGAGAGAAATCTAAAATGAGGAACAGGAAGCAGAAGCCCCAGAACTGACAGCAAACTCAGCGACTTCTACCTCTGGCCCTTCCTTCATTCATTTTTTTATCCAACACACATCCGTGAAGACCTTGCACTGTACCAGCCCCTTCCAGTGGGGAGTGTGAGGGTCTGTAACTGGGGTTAACAGGAAGTCCAGAACTCTTAAGTCCCAAGGACCTCGCCACATTTTATTCCATCCATCAATCACCAAGATGAGGTGGCGGCAGAATAATAACTCAGGCAGACAGGTGGAGTAAGGATGTGGGGGACAGATGGAGGTGACCCTGTGCTTGGGTTTACTAGCACCATCAGAAGCATTCAGTAGCAGAGAAGGAGCGATTCACCAAAGTGATCCTGGACAAACAAAGGCAGCACATTTCCACTGAGCAGATTTACAAAAAAAACAAAAAACAAAAGAGCCTTGTTTTCCAGAAGCTCCCTCTGGCCCCTTTGGAATCGCACCTTCTCTTTCTTCCCGGCACCCCCACCACAGCTTCTCACTGCCCTTGTCTTGTCAGACGCGAGAAACAGCATGGTAGCTACAACCTGGAGAATCATCCTTTACATGTTGGTACAGCCTCAGGTTGTGGTGCAGAATAAACAGGAGGCATAAAATAAAAAAACATTCTGAAATTCTCACTGAGTCCAAAAGCAGCAGGAGATGGTAGAACAAGAGATTTGAATTTCATGCTCTCCATCACCTGGGCCGTGAGTTTTGAAAATACCGAATTCCTAACATGCTGACTTTGGAAAGGACAGGATTCAAGCTCAGAATCTTCTAAAGGATTTGGGTTGCTCTGTTTTCCCCCACGGCTTTGGGAATTAGCGTCTTTGGCACAAAATTAAAGTCTGCAGCCAGAGGTGCACGTATTTTAAAGATTCATTGAAGATTTTTTTGTGTGTGTATTTCTTTCTCTTTGGCATCTAATTCAGCATTATTCAGGCACGATCAGTATTATTTAATGAAATCTTTCAATGTAGCCAGTGCTTAAAATCTTTTCTTCATGTAACAGAAACTTGGGGATGGCGGGAAGAGTGAAAACAATTTCATATTCAACCTTCCTCTTGTCGAAAGAGGGAAAGGTCCCACTGGGTGGACATTCTCTAACTTAGGAAGGGCTGCTGCGTGAAAATAGTTCTGCTTTCACGTCCTGTGCTCCAGCGAGTGGCAACACCAAGCACACCTGGCCCAGATGCCCAGGGGTTGTCATTTACTGCTGTCTTTCCACATCACCACGGAATTCATTTCCCCATTGTGGATCTCACCGTTGAGAAACTTCTGTTTGCTTCATTAAAAGCAAACACCAATGCTGGGCAGGAATTTGCAGGGCCGATTTAATGCCCCTGATAAATTAAGCAGAAGCACTTTACAATCTCAAAAGTTTCTTTTCTCAGAGTCACTGTCAGACTTTAAAAATGACCCGCAGGGTAGGGTGTGAGAAAGCTGAGTACATGAACTCGCCAAGTGTCGGGCTCTGTGAGGGACCTGCTAGAGGCTACCTGTGGACAGGTAAGAAGCAAAAGTGGCAAGACAGAGCAAATGGGAATAGAGGCAGGGCAAGGAAGGGGCAGAGAAAAGGGGATGAAGGGAGGGTTTAAATGCATGGACCATGGTCACTCATGTAGTGAGTAGAAAGGACTATTTGACTCTAAGTCCAAATTCCTTCCTTTATAACAGCCTGGAGGGGTGTCACAAGTGGCTCTCAGTATAAGAATAGGGCTCTCGTGACTGGATTTTCCATTTTATCTGTTTAACTGCACTGATTTTCACAAAAGCATTTTTAACAGGCTTAGTGTGTGCCACATGATCGGCTGGGAGTTTAACGACACATAGCTCTCATCCTTGAGGAAACCACAATCTCGTGGAGATGTAAATATGCAAACAAGTAACTATACCAAAAAAAAAAAAAAATGTAGTACAGATGAGAACATAAAGCATAGCATACCATAAGATCAGGAATGGGGGAGGAACTATTGGTTTAGAGAATCTGACAAAGATAGATAAATATGGGATATACTCCATTGGTTTTTAAGGGTTGATTAGGTGTTCGCACAGCACACAATGGCAAGAAAGGGTATTCCAGGCCAGGAAACAGCTATTTTAAAAGACAAATATGCGAACAAGATGTGGAAGTGATGAGGTGGCAGATTTGGCTCAATAAAGGCGTGCACAGCCTGCTAAGTAGAATACTGCCCCAGCCAGCGAGACACTCTCCATCACTGGGAAGGCCTGAGCAGAATGGAGACAACCCTCCACTGACGAAGGAATGGTCATGGGAAATTCTGCTCAGACTCCTTGGCGGTCCCTAAGGTGTTCTCAGTCCCAGCTCGGCTCACACCGAAGTTGGAGTATAGTGCAGTAGGGAGGGCATGGCCTTGAAATCAGACGGGTCAGGTCAGAACCCTGGCTTTTCCCTGACTGTATGCTGGAGGTGAGTTAGCAGCCTCAGCCTCAGGCGCTACACCTGTGGACTCTAACACCTGCCTCCTCTGTTGGAATTACATAAATCACTGGTGCAGAACACTTAGCACAGGGTCTGGAGTGGAAGATGAGTCCACATCAGATAACCATGACAGATGACATTATTGTGACTGTACAGGTGGGAAACACTAGTGGGGTGAGTAACTTCAACCTGCTCTCGTCGCCTGGGCGAGGTGCTCTGAAGTGCTGGCCGTGACAGCCCCTGGGAGGAGCCACATAAGTGCGTACTGTGGACCAGGGCTAAGACACAAGTGAGGAGAGTGAGGTCATGCAAGTGTGGGGACAAGAGCCTGTCTTTGTTTAAAATGTTGGTGTTTTCTTCATCATACCTTTTCTGGCCTTAATTTTGATTTTTCAAAAAATAGTGCATTATTATATTATGCATCTTGATTCCTAAGCTTCTCAGCACCTTCTTAAATTCAGTGCCTGAGACAAATGCTTCATTCTTGTCACCATATCCCCTCCCCAGGATGTTCCCTGCTGCTTCCCATGCACAGCACCCCACACAAGCGGCTGTTGCGGGTCCCACCTACACTTCCTTCCCAGGAGCTCCTTGCGTGTGCGGCGGCCCCATGAGACCCTGAGACAAAACAAAACAGCTCCTGGCTTGGTAATACATGACTTCACTTGATCTGTCGTCTTTCTTTCTTTCTTTTTCTTTTTCTTTTTATTTTTCTTTCTTTTTTTTCTCTCTTTTTGCCTGCCCTATTACAAATTTTATTTAAGAATTTTAAAGAAAACTTGAGAATTGGATGGTTGAGAGCTCTCTAATAGAAAATCATCCCAAATTGTGCCATTACCCTGAGGAACCAGAGGAGCGAACCGAAACGAATACATAAAATTCACATCACCTCCAAATGAGTAGTCTTCATGCAATTTTTGCCAAGAGCCGGTGCTCAAAGGGCCTGTTTTCCAGGTGTAAAGTGCAGCGTTTTCCCCGCTAAGCGATGGCCAGGCATGTTTTGCGGAGCGCTGAAGCCTTAATCAGCCTCTGCGTTAGCAACTTCCCAAAGTCCCGGTCCCGCTGACTTCTCTCCCTCCGCGGCAGCCCTAAACGATGCTATTAAGTAATTCAGTTTCAAGAACTCTTATGGAGATCAATTTTACTAATGCACACACAGCGTAACAGAGGCTGGGTTGCTGTAGAGAGAGAAAACTTTTTTTTAATGGGAGAACGGGAAGAGGAATTACTGATCAGGTTAGATCCGTGGCTTAGGTATGCCTTCCCTGTGGATTAACATTCCCTGACTTTGCACTTTGCAGAAAGGTTACAACTATTTTATGCAAGCCATGCATAGCAATGAAAGCTGCTGCACTGCTTAGATCCCGGCACCTGTTGGAATTGCAATGCAGACATCAGTCCTTGACTTTCTAACAACAGTTGTCACTCAGAATTGGCAGCAAGGGCCTACATTGTGTGTGTGTGTGTGTGTGTGTGTGTGTGTGTGTGTGTGTGTGTGTTTTAACTTATTTTTTATCGTACACAAATGTTCTTGATTTCTTTACAGATTAAGATTTCTGCTACAAATTTTTATGTTCCAAATATAGACAGCTACATTGTAAAGTCTGTAACAGCAACTCTCCAGCAAGAAGGAGATCCAGTTCAAAGATGAACCTTCCTCATGTGTAAAGACTTATTCAAAACATGCAGTTAATAGAAGTCAGGAATCAACAAATGGCAGACCACATAGGAACAAAGAAAGCATTTGGAAAGGTAAGGTACTGGGGTATTCTAGAAACTCATCAGGAAATCACTTGAGACAAAGATAAAGTAACTGTGAGGTTCATGCACGTCAAATCCAACAGCTTCTGCTTAGAGTGAATAATAAAAAAGATGGTATATAGCTCCAAGTTTGGTATTCTCTATAAAAATTATTCTCTTAAAAGCTACAGTAACAGAGCACCCCATTTATATGCCTCTGTGATTCAGATTTTTCCAATATAATTTGGTTATAAAGTAAGAACACATTCAGCTTGAGCCGTGGAAAAGTAGGACATCAGAGAAGCATTAGATCACCCGGGCTACTTCGTATCACTTAGAAGATTAGCAATCTAAAGGGCGCACAAAACCTGCTTTAAAATGGCTTTTGCTTTCCAGCATCTAACTTGAAATAAGCTTCCAGGCAGGAAAGATAAGGGGGTGGGAGAGAGGGAGGACATTATCGCTGATGGGGGTCTGCTATGTGTCAGACACTATGCCAGGCTCGTCAGAGAACTTCTCACCTCATTTAGTTCATAATGATTTGAAATCATCAATCCTCCTGCCTTTTTCTTTATTTTAAAAGAAGCCCATTCACTGCAAAGTACCTGAGCTTTCTAATTTTAATTAATCTTTTATTAGTTTGGATGCAACTGACAGAATCTCAATTTAAATCAGTTTTGGCAAAATCAGAGATTGATAGGCTCAACTTCAAATAAAAACTGAGAAATCAGACCATGAAAAGTAGAGGGATGAGGGCCAATTAAGGACAACTGGAGCATGGGGATTGAATATCACCAGGATGTCTTCCTAAATGTATTTCCTTTCCTCTCTGTGTGTCGGTTCATTTTCCTTTGATGCGACCTCCATGTGTAGACAACCATCTGACACCATACACGTTACTATATTATTGACTATATATTCACTATGCTATGCGACATCCCCATGGCTATTTTGTAACCGCCAATTTGTACAACTCGATCCCACCCCCTCCTCCCATCACGCTCCCCAAATCCAGCAACCATCAAAATGCTTTCTGTATCTGTGAGCTTGTTTCTGGTTTGTTTATTCCTTTATCCTTGTTTCTAGATTCCCCATATAAGAGAAATCATATGATATTTGTCTTTCTCTGTTTGACTTATTCCACTCAGCACAATACCTTCTAGCATCATCCATATTTTTGCAGCTGACAAGATTTCATTCTTTTTTATGGATGAATAATATCCCATCGTATATATGTACCACCTCTTATATATCCATTTATTCATTGACAGGCATCCAGGTTGCCTCCATATCTTGGCTATTGTAAATAATGTTGCAATGAATGTATGGATTCATATGTCCCTTTAAAATAGTATTTTGGATTTCTTCAGATAAACACTCAGAAATGAGATTATTGGGTTCTTTTTTGTCTTGTTATAGTCTTCGTTTTAAAGTCTATTTTGTCTGATATAAGTATTGCTGCACCAGCTTTTTTTTTCTTTTGGCTTTCACTTTCATGAAATATCTTTTTCTATCATTTTACTTTTGCCTCTGTGTGTCTTTCTATATGAAATAACTCCCAACATATGTAATATAGTGACTATGTATGGTGTCAGATGGGTATTGGATTTATTGGGGTGATCACTTAATAAGTTATATAAAGTCTAATCACTATGTTGTACAACTAAAACTACTATAATATGGTATGTCAACTATAATTGAAAAAAATTTTTAAATATTATTGGAAAAAATAATAATAAAATAAGAAAAAATTTTAAAACTAACATTATAATAGAATAGAGAATGTTTCTGTTATCTTTTTCTGAATAACAACCAACCACAAACCATTTGGTTTTGCTCATGATTCTTCCGCTTGAGCAGGGCCCAGTGGAGACAGGCCATCTCTGCTCTGCTCAGTGTCACTGGGGCAGGTGGAACCTTAGCTGGGGCGGTTGTCAAACACAACTTCATGAGGCCCCTCCATCTGGCATGGACTTCCTCATGAAATGGTGGGAAAGTTTCAAAAGCAAGCGGAAAGAGAAAGAGACACAGAGCACGCAAGCGAGCATGCATCAGGATTGCCTTCTCTAATCCAGCCTCAGAGTTCCCGAAGCATCACTTTCACTGCGTTCTATTTGCATAAGTGAGTCACTAAGGCAGGCCCATATTCATAGGGAATTAGTCTCCACCTTTCTACAGGAGGAAGGGCAAAGAATGTATAGACACTGCAGAGAGTAATGTGGGAAGGTAGTTTTTTATACCAAATGGTCAATAAGAGGCACTCCAAAGTCAGTCAGGGTTCCCCAGAGAAGCAGAACCAAGAGATTTCATATATAATACACACACATGCATACACACACACACACACACACACACACACACACACACATACATGAATGTATACATGAAAGTGATATTTATGTCAAGGATTAGCACATGTAGTTCTGGGAGGTGGCAAGTCTAAAGGCCAGAAGCTGGAAACTTGGGCGGGAGTTAAAGGACTGGAAACCACTGAAAGATTCTGAACAGGAGAGTGGTGTGAACTGATTCACACCATGGAAAGACAGTGCTGGCTGCTAAGGGAAGCAGCACACTGGAGGAAAGGGTTTGCCCAGAGCTAGCAGCAAACTGGATCCAGGAGCCTGGAAGGAGGGGATGAAAGGGGTCAGTGAAGGACGACCTGTGCTCTTTGGGCCAGCTGACCAAGCACTGTCAGCCATGGGGCAGAAGCGAGCAAATCAAAACAGTGTTTCCATTCAAGAAAGTCTGGTTTAAAGTGCAAGCTGTTCTACCTTCCTGAGACAAAGCAATAGAAAATTCAGGACTAGGGTTGGCTGGCTGGCTCAGGGCTGCACCGCTGTTCTAGAAGGCGTTGCTCAGAGGTGACCGCTGAAACCATAGGCATGAGAGGCTTACGAGAGACAGACAGACAGACAGACAGAGAGAGAGAGAGAGAACAATAGACTCCAACACCCAGCTCCCTATGATTATCTATTCATGGCCACAGAGAGGGGATTCAAGTAGCTGAAGAAAGAAAAATAAAACTGTTTGAAGAGACTACTGCTCTGTTTTCCTGCAAAGGCCACGTATGTGATGAGGTGTTCAAGGCAGTCCAACAGACAGCTGAGCGGCGTGCGGCATGCATTACTTATAAGACTCCACTGAAATGTAAATGGGGGTGAGTTTATTGGTTCCCTTGGTCTTAAATGGAATCATAAAGTATTCATTGGGTCCAGCCAAGGCCTTTCAGATCTGGCACTCCGCGAGAAATATGTGGCATGCTAAGGTTACATTAATAAAAAATAAATAAATCCGTGTCCAGGAAACTCGTGCTTGTGCACTATAAAACTGCCCGTTCTGTAGATATTAATGTTTAATGTGTTTGTAAAAAGCAGGCGGCTTTGCCGAGCACAGCAACAAAAACGTCCCGCGGCCGCCAGCACTTAACATCTCAGCACGAGGCCTAAGTGCTCTGGTGGGGAACAGGCCGGCCTGCGAGCCTGGGGAGCCATGGAGTCCGGGCGGCGTCTGGCCCGGCCACTCTGCAAAGTTGCGTTGCTAAGGGGACCCGCGCTGCCCGCGGTGAGTGGGAGTCAGAGTCGCACTTCACTCACCTTTGCGTTCCGTGGGCTCACCATGCTCGAGAGAAATGCTAAGAGAAGCTGATGTTTTCAGAGCTGAAGGCATAATGACTGGAAACCTATGCAAAGGAGACTCGAAAGATAACCGCATCAAAATAAACAAAGTTTGCTTTACAGGGGAAAAACAATCTAGTAAACATTCAACTCGAGAAGCAGAAGTATTTTTCTTTTCTTTCTTTCTTTCTTTCTTTCTTTCTTTTTCTTTCTTTCTTTCTTTCTTTCTTTCTTTCTTTCTCTTTTTCTTTCTTTCTTTCTTTCTCTTTCTTTCTTTCTTTCTTTCTTTCTTTCTTTCTTTCTTTCTTTCTTTCTTTTCTTCCTTCCTTCCTTCTTTCCTTCCTTCCCGCCTTCCTGCCTTCCTGCCTTCCTTCCTTCTTTCCTTCCTTCCTTCCTTCCTTCCTGCCTGCTTTCCTTTCTTCCTTCCTTCCTACCTTCCTTCCTTCCTTCCTTTCTTTTGGTGGGGGAGGGGTTCAGACCACTTGGACAAGCCCAGCTGTTTCCTAGACATTTCCAGGAGTGCACCAGTCAATCTAAGATCATCACTTTCCTAGGCCTCTGGATGACGGGCTGCACAGCAGACAGGCTGCGCTCCATGGCTGTTAGGTTTGGCTTTTGGTCTTGAGTCAGTGCAGAGAAATCTCCGCTTTCCCGAAGCTGATTTGCAGGCAGGAAACACCTGCCGGCCAAACCTCAGCATCGCACCATGTGTGTCTTGGTTACTGTCCATGCTGGGCACTATCTGAAAGCAAATGGGGAAAGGAGAAAGGACAGGTGAAGAGAACAGAGCTGAGCACTCGAGAATGGGAACAGACACTTATACCAAGCATTGGGCCACAAAAAAGGTGTGGAGACTACAGAAAGAGACAGACTCGCTTGTTTTCCTCTCTCTCTCTCTCCACATCCTGGAACTCATCAGACTCGTTTTCATTCCTGCCCAGACTTCAGGAACCATTGGCAGAGTCCCTGGTCAGGGGCAAAGCTCTGGGAGCGAACTCGAAGGCCGTAATCACTTGAGAAAGGCTGGGAGCCGCCTGGAGCTCTGCTTTTTATACAGAGAAAAAGGGAGCCTGGCTCGCCACCCTTCGAAAGGAAGCTTTGCTTCTCACACCCAGTGCTGTGGGTCGGATTGCGTCTCCCAAAAACATATGTTGAAGTCCAGACACCTGGTACTTGTGAATGTGACCTTATCTGGAAAAAGAATCTTTACGGATGGATTCAAGTCAAGATATGGGCATCCTGGATTGGGGAGGGCCTTAATTCAATGATTGGAGTCCTTATCTGGAGATGTGTGGACACAATGGAAAGCGGCCATGTGAAGACAAAGCAGAGTTCTCTATGCTGCCACCAGCCGAAGAACACCAAGGATTATGGAAGCCACCAGAAGTGAGAAGAGCCAAGGAAAGATTTTCCACTGGAGCCTTCAGAGATATTATGGCCCTTCCCAGACCTTGATTTTGGACTTCCAGCCTTCAGAACTGCAAGAAAATATATTTCTGTTGTTTTAATCCACCCAGTTTGTGACATTTGTACAGCAGCCCTAGGACATGACTATAGCCAAGGACATGTCGTGGGAGCTCAGGAATGACAACGAGGAATCCCTGGGGCTGGTGGCTTGAATGAACCCTGGAATGAGTTGAAACATCCACACCGGCCCCCCAAAAAAGCCTTCCAGACAGGAACACACTGAAGTGGTCAACAAACTCTCACCTGGGCAGAACACAGTCAGACCGCAGCTGTCCTTCTGAGATGTCTGGGCAATGCCAACCATGACAAAAACACCTCCAAGAGCCTTGCCAAGGTGTGAGGAACTGAGACTAAAGATGGGGGAGTTTTAACTCTGTCTGGGAAGGAGGCTAGAACTGCTGTGTGCCTGGGCAGCCACTTCAGGGGGAGGATGGCTGACTGTTCCTAAAAGGTGCCCCTCCGGCCTACCATAATCTCTGAATTATTTGTAAACACCTCACCTAAGAGGTGGAGGACATAATACACTTCTCACTATTGGCCTGATTGTTCACCACTGGATCCCAGTGGCTGGAGCAGGCCTCGTAGGGTAAGCACCCCACAGATAGTTATCTGTGGACTAAAGGAACGAATGAATGCATGATTCAACACAAGCAGAAGGAAGAGAGGCACTGGCCTGGATCCCGGAAAGATAAATTGAGGGGAATCAGGGACTGTGAGAAGCACAATCAAGGAGACTTCTAGAAATGATGGGCTGAATGGACATATTTTTAGGGCAGCTCTGAAATGCCAGGAGGACTTTGCTTTCTCCAGCTCTCTCATTCCCCTCTTCCCTCCATACTTTATGTCATCCCAAGGCATTTCCAGTTGCCTCTACTTAACCTGCTATTTCAGGTCTCCAGACATATATTCTCCCCTGAGCCTGGAATGTCTACTCCTTTGACATTCTCCAAAATCACTGCTTTTTCCTTCCCCTGGGAAGCTTTCCTGAGTAGCCCCCATCCAATATCTAACTTCTTGTCTTCTAATATCCTGTCATCACGGGCATATCCCACAGTATGAAAATGATCTGCATATCTGCTAGGGCTCCCTCTCCAGCCCACCTCTATATCCCCAGCATCTGGAACCAGGTAAATTCCGGGGAAATGTTTAACTAATTTGGGGTAGTGATGGAGTGGAGGAGGAAAGGAGAGGAGAAGAAGGATGAGGATGAGGACTCCAAGAGGGGACATATGGAATCGGGTTAGATTTTGGCTTTTCAGGGATTTTACCTGGAATGAGCCTGGTTTTGAGTCACCAGTTAATGATCGTTAGAACAGAGTGTGGGGAAGCTTACTTAGGAAGAAGCTGGAGAAGTATAAATTACAAAGCACTTCACTCCCACTTACTTTGGCTTCTAAGATTTGCTTTCATCAAAGAGCCTCACGCTGGCCTAGGGCAGTGCACAGTCTTCTGGGCAGTTAACCTCAACCACGCCAGAGAGCCCGCCACTCCGTGGAGCCTGGTCTGCCACTGAATCATTGGAATGGACCCAGCGGTATCTCCTTAAGCAGATGAATGAATGAATGAATGAATGAATGAATGTTTACCATAGCAGGATAAATAACACCTGCCCCCAATAATGAGCATAACAGGGCATAAAGAACATACATTTTGCAGTCAGACAGGCCAGTGTGGTGTCCACCACTTCCTACTTTGTGAGCTTCAGCAAATGACCTAACCTCTGAGAGCCCCCAGTCCCCCAGCAGCAAAATGATGATTAGAACTATAGATAAATGTATAAAGTTCCCAGCACCTAACAGGTGCTTAACACCAAGAGTTTCCTTCTTCATTCCTCCTCCCTCGTCTTAATCCTTTTCTTAATAATAACTAACATTTGATGAGCACCCACTAGATGCTAGGCCCTTTGTGCTAGGGGCTTTCCTATATGACATCTCATTTAATCCTATCCTTATGGGTTAAGTATCCTCTTGTATTAGTTTGCAAAGGCTGCCGCTGAAACAAAGTATCAGAAATCAGGAAGATTAAATAACAGAAATTTATTTACTGTTAAATAAATATGAATAGTATCACAATTATATACAATTCTGGAGGCTAGAAGTCCAGGCTCAGCTTATTCCTTCTGAGGTCTGTGCGGGAGAGTCTGTCCCAGGGCTCTCTCATAGCTTCTGATGGTTTGGGGGCAATCTTCGGTGCTCACTGGCTCGTAGAAGTGGCACCCCATCACTGCTTTTATATTTATATGACAAAGACGTGTCTATCTGTGTTTGTCTCTGTGCCTACATGTCCCCTTTTTATAAGGACACAGTCATATAGGATTAGAGTTTGCATGAGTGACCTCATCTCAACTCTATCACCTGCATACTCGCCATATTTCCAGATAAGGTCACAGTCACAGCACCGCAGGTATGGGGGACCAGGACTTCAGCATCTTTGGGGAAGACACAACTCAACCCATTCACCCCACAACAGTGGCCAGCAAGATTAGAACCGGGACTCACACCTATGTCCTTTCTCTCTGTCTTTCTCCTGGGAGCTGTGTTTGATGTAACTACTCAGGCCAAGTCAGGAGAAAGGCAGTGTGAATGACACAACCACAGGGAGACAGCTAAGGAGATTCTTACAGCACGTCAGATTGGAAAGAGATCTTAAAAATCTATCCAGTACTACCATTCTATAAACGAGGATGCTGAGGTGTAAAGAAGGGCAGTGACTTGCCCAAGGTCACACCGCTGGATGGAAACAGGCCAAGTCTGGATGGGTCCTGGATGCATTTGTAAAGCGTTTCCTCTTTGCCGTAGGAAATCCTCCATTAATCCTGCATCCTGGACTTGCTGGCAGGCACATGAACGCTCTCCATCAATGCTGAGAAAGAAGATGTTTCTTACACATAAATTCAGGTAAAAGCATCGAACACTCAGTTGCACTAAAGCGTTGCAGTAAGCACAGTGCCCGTTTTAAACCAGAGGAAGTGACCATTATTATCGTTATCATTATTATTATTCTGTTCTCAAGTCAAAATTGCCCGCAAGTCCAAGAATGCCACTTTCCTCCTGTGTCTCGTTTCAAGAAAACAAACCAGAGAAATTGAATCACAGTTTCAGCTAAATACATATTTAATTCCTTATGTATTTTTTATATTTTGTTTTGTGCAGGACTGTTTACCAAGTTAATGATCTATTGTCACCACATTTCTGGGTGGGTTTTTTTTTTTTTATTCAGTCTTCAAGTGCCCCCTAGTGAAATGTTTTTCTATTGAAGAAGCTGAAAACTGAGCTGAAAAAAAAAAAAAGATTTTCAGAGAGCTGCAGAGAATTTCAGAAAGAAATTGGGGGGCAAGGTTGGGGTGGAGGGGATTGTTTCAAGGGGATTTGAACATGATTCTTTTAAAATCTGTTTCTGAGCCCTTTTCTGTATGTTCACTCACGCGGAGTGCCTTGCAGACACGTTGCTGAGACAGGAAGGTTTTACCCACAGAGCACACACCAGAGAAATCCCACCAGCCCACTTCCAGCCAGGCAGAGGGAGCAGCCAGCACGGCCAGATGCAGAGAAGCCAAGGATTCAGCCAGTCACTCAGGCAGGTGCCGTAAAACTTTCGCCAACACTACATTTGTGCATGAGCGATTATAGGAAGCATCTCTCCAGGAGAGAAGATCTGAGAGTCACCCTTTGGTTATTTCAAGTCATACAAATTTGTATTGAAGACAGCATTTGATGGGGGTAAGCTGTGCGCGTGTAGGTGCAGAGGTATATGGGAACTCTCTGTATTAAAAAGTAAGTTTGTTAAGTAATTTTTTAAGCCCATAGCATTTAATTAAAAAAAAAAAAGGAACTAAACATCCGAGAGGCAAGTAAACAACAGCTTTTTGGTTCTAATTGGCAGTTCGCAACCCGGCCCTTCTCAGAATCACCTAGAAAGCTTTTTGTAAATACCTATACCCTACCCTCATCCTCTGAGGCTCGAAATTGCTTGGTTTGGGGTAGAACAGGCATTAGTCTTCTTTCAAAGATCTCCCCAGAACAACCTGATGTGCAACCAAGGTTGAGAAACACTGATGCTGACCTTTGCTCAGACTCCAGATCTTACCGAGGCACCTTCTGGGTCCCCTTGGGGGTTCTCCTATGGGCAGGAGAACAAGGGGGACTGGCATGCAATAGTGGCAGGTGTGCCCTGATCCCTGGGTGTTTGTGATAAGCCAATAAAGTGGCTTCAGTTATAGATAGGCCCCCCCAGGTGAGCAGTGGACCAGGGATTCAGTTCTCCATGTTAACTCGAATTATCGGGGTAATTTCATAAATTACCACAAAGCAATGCGGCAGTGTGGCCTGTACCCCAACCATAGCATTGCTCTAGGGAAGGCCGTGACAGGGACAGCTGAGGGGCTGCAGGAGCACCAAGCAGGTTTTACAGCGTCTATAAAATGCAGGTTCCCAGGCTGTCCCAAGCTTCTGAATCCATCTCCGGGGCTGGACTCAGGAATCCGCATTTTATAAATGTTCCCTGGGTTATTTAGATGTCTTTCCAGGTATGGAAGCCCCCAGCCTATAAGAAAGAGCCCGGGCTTTTAATTTAGAAAGCTCTGAATTAAGTGGTAGAGCTGCAGCTGTGCGGCCGCCAGGCATACATTGTTAGACATCTCTGAGACTCAGTTTCTGTATCTGTCAAACTGAAATAGATAAGCCTTCCCTCACAGAGCTGGGGCGAGGCTTAGATTTGAGAGCATTTGCAGGTGTGTCTAGCATTGAGCCGCCATGTGCAGGAGGGCTCACACAGCAGCAGCTTTCGTGTTAGGCTTCACCTGGGCAAGCTACTTAACCACTCTGAGGCTCAGTTTTCTCAGCCTGCCCTGGGGATAATCATCATCATAAGCGACATCATTGTTTTAAGAATTAGATGAGTCCATTCACGGAGATCAAAGGTTCTGGGGACTGTCCTGGCACTCAGCAGATGCTGGCTCTTTCCATCTTTGTTCATTTTATATACCCCCTTTTCTTAAAGTCTAGTGAATGTACCACCCACTTCCTCTGGTTACCTGAGCCAGCGGCAAGAAGCCATCGAAATGCCGTGGAATAACCAGCACCTACGGAAGTGAACAGTCCTGGGTTCGCTTCTCAACGCCTGGCCTCAGCAATGCGTGACCTTGGTCAGTTTCTCAACACCCCTGCACCTCAGTTTTCCCACCAGTAAAAGGGGCATCGAAGGCTCTCCAGACTTCAGGGCGAACACTTCGATACCCATCCAATGTAGTCGGAGCCCAGGCTGACTTTCACGGGATTCTTTTCTCTTCGTATTTCTGAGCGTCTTTAGGGAGCGTTCCCATGGAGCAGAGAACAGTCTCAGCTGCTGCTTGCCAGCCCTCGCCTCAGACCCCTGGGCAGGCATCTCTTCTTCTCCCCTCCTGTCGTCTTGTAACCATTTATTTAAGTCACTATCCGCTCTCCTTTCCGCTGAGCTACAAGCTGGGAAAACGCCTCTTTTCTATGTTTCCTCCAAGCATAGTTAACAGGCTGTGGTGCTTGATAAGTTTTTACTGAAAGCTTGAGCAAAACACCAATGAGTTTTCAGTAGGAAAAAGGACAGTTTCAACAGAACTATCCGATGCCTTTACTACGAAGGTTTTTGCCCTATCTTGGGGGCCCTACTGACAAAAAAAGGACATTCACCAAAGCTTCTTGAAAAATAAAAGGATGAGGAAGATGCAGGAATAGGCCCCCCGGAAGGTCTAAGGCTGCAGCAGCAATCCAGGGGACCAGGAACCTTGGTAGATGATCCTGAGGTAGCTGATCCAAGACAAAAGAGAGGCCTCCGCCCAGGACAAGCAGAATGAGGGGACCCAGAGAAGGACCCAGAGAGGACTCCTCAAAGCCCCGTCCTCACGGTAGGTGATGATCACTGCCTCCACAGGACCCGTGGTTTAGTCAGGACAGGTGTGAGCTTCAGAGCCACCCCCTGTGCAGCCAGAGTGCTACCTGTCCGTGCCCTGGGGCTGCATGGCATCATCCAACCGTCCCATGAGAATACACAGACCACCCCCCTCCCCATAGCCCAAGAAGACGTGGCACCAAAGATGGATGGGTAGGGGACCCGTAGCTAGGAGCTGGGGGTCCAGAAAGCTTCCTCACCTGTTTCAGAGAGAACCTAACACATCCCTGAGTGACTACTCCTAGAGGTTAGTGATACCTCCCTTTATGTCTGAGACCAGCTCCTCTTTCCCTGTCGGACAGGAAGAAGTAACATTTCCCCCAGTTCGGCACTCATGTCCCCTTCACCCAGCCCACAAGGGCTCCAGCCAGAGCCCAGGCAATGCTTGGAGGAGGTGCCGGGTACCCCCAGGAGGGCACTGTCCCATGGTGAGAAGGCACGTGCTCCATATGAGACTAATGGGCAAAGAACATCACACATTGGGCAAAACCTATAGAACTGCAGAACGCAGTGAACCCTAATATAAACAACGGTGTACCAATATTGGTCCATCGATTGTCAGAAATGTTATCACACTGATGCAAGATGTCAGTAGGAAATTGCAGGGGAACAAAGTCTATGAGAACTCTGTACTTCCTGCACAATTTTTTTTTTATTTTTCCTAAAACTGCTCTAAGAAATACTATATTAATTTAAAATAAATAAATAAATAAAAAGTATGGCCTTGCTCATCAGCGTAAGAGCAGTGAAAATGCCAGCCAGGCATAAACAACCATCCTTACACAACAGATTCAAGCCCGCCTGAGCAAACACAGAGGTGGTGCCAGCCCTCCGGCCTTCAGCAGGTGTAGGGCCTCCCCCCCCCCCCCCCCCCCCCCCCCCCCCGCACTCTGAGAGCTAAGCCCGCAAGGCAGTCACGCCCTCGCTCCTCCCCTGCCATCAGAGTCTAGGGCCCCTTCTGAATCATCCGGAGCGCTGCTCTCCTCCCTAACAGCTCAGATTCAAGTGTAAATGAACCAGCCCAGTGGAGATTACATCCCAGGGGCTCCCACGGCTGGGAATTCTGTTCTCGCAAAAGTGAAACTTTTCTCCGGGGCTGCTTTTCCCGCCAGCAGCATCCTCCCGGCGCTGGCTTCCTGATGAATGTGTACCGAACACCGCACCCGGAGATTCTACACGCCCCATTGGGCCAGCCGCCCGGACGTCAATCCAGGGCTGATGAAAGCTACGTCTACCCACCCCAACTTGGCCAATTTGTCTGCCCCAGGGTGGGGATTACATTGAAAAAAGAATGGCCAATTTTAAGACAGAGGTTGCTTTTTCATTATTGTGAAACATTTAGGGGAAAGGAATATTTTTCACCTTTTGCTTACCGCGTTCCACACTAGTTGCTAAAAAATAAGGAGATCAATGTTCCCATTATCCTGAAGGTGGTTGGGCTTGTGTTAGCAAAGCTTCCAGGGGACTGAGCTCCCGAGGGTGTTCCAGGAGCATCGCCAGGTGAGGGGGGTGCATGCAGCGCCCCCAGCAGGCGCTTTGACAAAAACAAAACAACAACCCTAGATGGAGATAAAGAAGGAAGAAGGAAGACAGGGTCAGTCCTCACGTAACGTCATGGATACGTTCTGCATTTTAGTCAAAATGACTTTAACAAATCCAGTTTTACCACAGGCTCATTGATACAAATAAAGTTAGGTTCCTTCGCTATTTCATCAACATTGTAACAAAATGACATTGAAGGAAACAACACTATTTGAGGACCTGCTGCTGGCTCTAAAAACAAAAAGCATCCCAAATATAAAATTTTCCTTCTGTGCAGGACACCAAAGGGAACATCTCCAGTTGGCCAAATCTCCTCTTTTACCTTTTGAGTTGGTCCCTCACCCTCCCCATTCCCTCTACCCCTCAGACAATCCGGGTGGGTAGAGGATCATCCACCGTCTCTGCTCAAACTCATGTCTTTACAAGGGATTCCAGCAAGGCGTTTACTGCCACTTCCTCTCCCCACTCGCATCCTAGAGGAGCACCTCACACCTCACCTAGTCCGAGGCCAGCCTGCAGGAGACACTCAGTACAGATTTGTTGACTGAGCAAAAGAAGAGGGGCATCACTGGCACCATTCTCAGGGAGAGAGAGAATGGCTCACTCTGTATTGGTTCAAAACCTCAGCTCCGGAACTTCCCAGGTGAAATCTGATACTGGCCCACATAACTGAGGGACAAGGAGAGACTAAACAAAGCGGCAGACCACTCCAGATTGGTAAGTGGCAGGCTTAGTCATCGAGGGCACTTACACACAAGGCTTGTCTCAAGTGGGCAAAAGGCAAGTGGATTTCTGGCCCGCTGCCTGCCCGAATCTTGAAAGTTTATACATAACCCTTACCTGGTTCAGTCACGTGTTCAGTCCAGATGGTCTCAGCAACACAGCGCTCTCTCAAGCCTATCATCAGAATGACTCCCACTGTGGGAACGGTGGACAGAGCAAACATACATCCAAAGGATGGGGGACGGGGTGGGGGGGCGGGGAAGGAGTCCCAGGATCTAGCTCCCAGGTCAACCAGAGGTCACAGCCTCTCAATGACCTCCTCTGAGAGTTTATAAGTGATCCAGCTGAGGTAACAACCCAAGCAAATCTCAGAGGGAGACAGATATAACCAAGAAAATTGATCTGGCTCTTCACCCCATGATCCTGCCACAGTATGGCTCTGTGGCTGGTAGCTGGTGGCTACCAGCCATGTGTTTGGCTAATGCATAGTGATCAGCCTAGACTAACAGGTGAGCTCCAGCCATGTGTTTAAGAAGCCTTCAACTCTGTCCCAATTCTTTGGATAAATATATTAAAGAAAAATGTCTCAACTTGCAAGGAACCCCAAAACTGAGAAAGAGTGTTGGTGATTCTTGCACATGATGAATATATAAATATCACTGAACTGTACATTTTAAAATAGTTAAAATGCTGAGTTTTCAGTTATGCATGTTTTTCTACATTTTTTAAAGCATGACATGCATTAACTTCCAATAGCCTTTGAATCCCTTCTAAGTCCCTTCTTGCCCTATAATTCTTTCCCAATCCCCTCTTTAGTCTATTTCTGAAGGGGAAGCAGTTGGCTTCTTAACAAAGTGGCTCATACACTATTCCAACCAAGAAGTCACCCAGACCCTAGAAGAGCGGGTTGAACTGGGCTGGACAAATAGGTATAACAGGAGCCTCTGGCCTTCTTTAAAATATATTTGTAATCTGCTTCTTTACTTAATATACCATGAACAATTTCTCCTATCCTTTCAATAAGATCTTTGATGTCTGCATAATACTCCATCTCTGGATGTATCATAATATGCCTTAAGGTTACGGCTGGTCCACCTTTATAAATGCACTGCAGTGAACATCATCAGATGTACATCTTTGTGTCCTCCACCGGATATTTTCAAGGCTTTTTTTTTTATTATTGTCCACAGAGAGAGCCACTCCCTGTGCGCCTGGCATTGTGTCCCCCGAGCCCTTGGTTCACTCTACAGAAGATCCTTGGAAGATCTCCACAGACTTCTTCTCAACACAACTAGATCTTCATTGGCTAATGCATTAATTCCTGTAGAGGGTATTTATTGATCTTCATCTGCAATTTTAACCATTTGTTCAGAAAGCATTTACAGACATTGTTCTAGGAATTGGACAGGAAACCAGGGCATGGGAGAAGGTGGTAAACCAGATCTAATCAAAGGGGGGAAAAAAAAGAAAAAAACATCTTTCTGGGGGCTCCTCTCAGGACCCTGGACAGTTCTTCCCTTTGTGATAAATTCCTCTGAGAATTGTACTGAACGCTAGTCATTTTTAAAGCTCTTTCTCCTTTAGAAAGAAAATGGCAAAGGGATGTGTGTTTTCCGCCACGGGATAGCTGCAGGTTTGTGTTTCCTTTTGCTTAGTATTAATCTCCACATTCAAGTCGAGGCTGCTTTCGCTGAGTCAGCGCCGTTCCTTTAAGTGACCTGATTCTGTAATTCCATTATTAATATTATGAAAATGGCTTTCCTCTACACTATTTTGTGCTATCAATGGAAAACCACAGTTCCAAAATGCATTAGCCGTGGCCGGCTCAGGCAGGATTATTTGCATCAATACTAACCGAGTTAATCATCGGGCTCTTTGAATAATCAGTCACGTGGCGCCAGGCACCACGCGGGGCACTCGGCCGCTCCTCGTCTGAGCCTCGCAATTTCTTGTGGGTCCCACGTTCCCCTAAGCACTGCAGATTTTCCTGATCGCTGTCACCGCAACATCGTGCCATTTACTTCGCGATTTTTCTTCTCCTTCCCCGACAGTGATGTAAGTCCATGCCCAGCCTCCTAATCAGCAGGTCGGGGTGGTAAATGGCATGTGTTAAAACCGATAAGCATAAGAGGAGAAAGAAACGTTCATTAGGAAAAAAAAAAAAAAAGGAGACTGGGAAGAATAAACATCCAAAAAGCAAAGATGCCTCTTATTTTCAACAATGTTTAAATTGCCTTTGGTGTCTCAGGGCTTGAGGCAATATTTTACTGACGTATAATTGGCAAAACCAAAAGACAGATTAGGGATGGGGGGAGCACATTAGATGTTAATAAGGGGGCTTTTGATGAGATGCGTTTCAACCTACGCACCTTTCCACACCTAAACCACCTGGGACTGTCCGGGGATTTCCCACTGACATCTTGCTGGAGATCATCAGAAAATTAGGGAGTTGCAGGCAGGGGAGGAAGAAGGGGGAGGGGGCAAGGAATTCTTATTAAAATGCAAATCACATCACTTTACTCCAAGTTAAAGCACAAGGTGTCTTGGAGCTGTGTGATCAAAACCCACCTGTCTCTCCAGCCCCTTGCTCCACCCTCTGCCCCCTCCACTCCCCAAAACACATCTCCCCTCTCTGTCCCAGTCTTCCTCCCTTTGTGTTGCTCTGCCTCCCTGTAATGCTCTTCCTTCCAGTTTCAGATGATGTTATGTGCTCTGACCTTCCCCGACCCCTTCAAGAAGGGGCTGCTGCGCCTCTTTCCTTGAGCATCCTAGGAGCCCCCTTGTAACACTCTCCACACTCCTGACAATTGCTCACCATCTGCAGTGGGTTGAATGGTAGCCTCCCCAAAAGTTATATCCACATCCTACATTCTGGGGCTTGTGAATGCAACCTTATTTGGAAGAAGGGTCTTTGTAGGTGTAATTAAGTTAAGGAACTCGCTATGAGTTCATCCTGGATTATCCAGGTGGGCTATAAACCCAATAGTAAGTGTCCTTGTAAGAGACACCTAGAGGAGAGACACAGAGAAAAGGAAGAGGCCAAATAAAGTCCAAGGCAGAGGTAAAAGTGATTCTGCCTGGAGGAATTCACCCTGCCCACATCTCCTTTTGGGGTGGCCCAGCTACCTAGAAGGAGAGACTCTCTTTCTCTACCCCAATTTTAAATTCTCAGGGGAGAATCTCAGATTGGCTAAACTTGGGTCAAACACCCACCTTTGTCAGTCAGGGGCAGGGGAGAAAATGTGGCTGTAAGGAGTCACTCAGTTTTGTGGTTCTTAGAGCAGAAATGTTGAGCAGATAACCTAGGAGATACCCCTATAGCTCCACTGAGTTTATCCTATATCTCAAGCTTCTAAGTGGCCCATTGTCTCTGTAGCTACCACATCCTTCATGGGCTGCCAGCCTTGTGAATGGACAGCCAGTCAGCGCACGAGAGTAGAATGCGATAGTTGGCCTGTGCTCAATCCTAATGCTCCCAAACTTACGTGTGCTCCCCTTGAAAAGTATAAAGAGTGAAGTCAGTCTCCATCAGCACATGCTAGAGACCCAGGCTCTTGCAAATATGATTATACCAGAGGAAAAACACATTTTAAAAAATCTCACAATTAAACAAAAAAGAACTACTTAGAGGCACTTACCATAATGAAGGTACATTAAAGTACAACAAATAAATGTCCTCTTGAAAGAACTTCCGCAGATAAAAAGCTTCAACTGGCAGAGAAAGAAGGACCTGAAATGTCAGAGCTGAAAGACAAAGTAACAATAATCTAATTCAATGGCCTCACAAGACAGATGGCGAATCAGCTTTGAGGGGAGAAGTGATTTGCCCCATCTCACTATTAGCCAGTGAGAGAGCCCTAGCTATAGTCCTTAGCTCTCCCATGTCCCTGGTTAGTGCTATTATTGGGCCCTCTCTCTTCATGCAGCAGTAAGTAAAACCAAAATTTTTTAAATTCAGGGAGAAGAAAGGACAGAAGCCAAGGGAAAGGCAAAGAGACTCATCCAAACAGATCAGAATGTCCTAGAAAAATCCCTTTGAAACCAGCCTAGAATATAGTAAGTGTTCAGTGAACAGCATGGAAGGAATTATGACTTGCTGGTACTCAGTAAGGCTCAACATTTACGAACAGTAGTCTCTCTTGAATGGACAATGGCCAGTGACAAGAATATTCCATATGGTTATTTTCTTATCGCTTTCTTCACAAAACGATTGTGTTATTTTGTGTATAAAGGACTGAGACCTTTATTCCTGATCCCCGTACAGTTCTGGAATCCAGAGTGATTTTGGAAAAGGATGTCTGGGAAGTTTATGATTCCTTTGCCAAGACCTCCAGTCTTTGACACAAAGTCCTTGATGGGCCAGTGAAGAGGTATGTCCAAGCCCTCCTCCCAGGACTTTGAGTCTGGAATCTTGGTGACTGTGAATTGTGGTTTATAATAAGAAATATATATTTGGTCTTTGTCATTTGTTCTTGGCAAAGAGCTCCCCAAACTCCCGGAATTGTATGAGAGCGATAAAGGTGTCTTTTCTTATGCAAATGAGAATACTTCTGGAAATTACCTAAAGCTGGGGGCAGTTTGCCAGAGGAACCAACCGTGGGATTTGTGGGTAACAAAGCCTCCAAAAAATCCCTAAAAATGCCCATCCACAGACAACTGGATAAAGAAGTTACAGTTCATACATACAGCAGAATATTACTCAGCCATAAAAAAATGAAATCCTACCATTTGCAAAGACATGGATGGACCTAGAGGTTGTTATGCTGAGTAAAATAAGTCAGAGAGAGAAAGATAAATACCATATGATTTCACTTATATGTGGAATCTAAGGAACAGAAAGAACACACTAACCAAAAACAGACTCGAATACGGAGGACAATCTGGTGACAGCTATTGGAGATGAGGACTGGGGGCTGAGAGAATGGGATGAAAGGTTAAAGAGGTACAAATTAGTAGTTGACAGATGGTTAGGGGAAGGAGGAGCATGGTACAGGGAATGTACTTAGCATTAATATGATGGCTAGGTGGAGAGCCAGAGGGAAGATAGAGTAATCAGGGAGATAGTTTCATAAACTATATAAATGTCTAACCAATGTATTGTATACTCGAAACTAATGAAAAAAATCTTAAAGAAAAAGTCTCAAAAGTTCAGGGTTTGCAGAGCTTCTGGGTTGGTGGACATGTGGATCTGGGGAGAGTGCAGTGCAAGCTCCGAGCCCTTTCCTCATACCTTGCCCTAGGCATCTCTTCCCTCAGGCTCTTCTGAGTTATATCCATTTATAATAAAATGGTGACCTAGAAAGTAAAGTGTTTCTCTGACTTCTGTGAGCCGCCCCAGCACATCAATGGAATCCAAGGAGTGGGGATCACTGGAACCTCTGATCTGTACCCATTGACAACCTGGACTTACCACTGGCATCTGAAGGGGAAGGCGGGGGCAGGTGTGTGGAACTGAAAGAGTTAGAACTGTCAGCTCCAGTCACCAAATCTTTTCAGTGCACGATGATTCCATTGTCTTCTCAACAACCTACCCTCACTTCTCTTTTCAATTAACTTTTACTGAGGGAAGCTTGGACTGGTAGAACATTAGAAAATCAGTTTTTCTCCAAAACCGAAACAGGTTAAGCTCTTGTGCCCAGTCACTACATTTTTTCATGTGTGGAGGTCAAGTCTGCAAGGGTGAAGATGACAAGGAGAAGCATGCTATTAGGCCCCATTCTGTCCTATTTTGCATAAATACTCAGTGCAGTTGGGCCTTAAGTGTAAGAAACAGGACGTTGCCATCAGCGTTTTGTCAGATGCTCTGGAAAGAGCCATCTTGCTCTGCTTTCTTGCTCTGGAATTCCTGGGTCCCATCCCCTTAACTACCTCTTTTTAATTAAGGCACTGACGTGTATGTAAAGGTTATTAACACTGAAAGAGAAACAAAGGAGATGTATTTTGATGGACAGAGAGAAGGGCCAGAGAATGGAGGCGAGCAGCCACGGGAGGCTGAGCCCACACAACGATGGGTGAAGACTGGCTCAAGGGGATGGTGTCATGAGGCCACCCTAAGGCAGACAGAAGAGTCTGGATGTCAAGAGCCCTCCTCTGTGCCGTGCAGATGGAGATGATCATCTGAGACCCACTAGGACCCTGGAAGGACCACTTCAGGTGAAGAGACACAGAGAATATGAGAATTACTGGAGACCTCTGACCTGCCACAGCATCTCTGACAAGGAGCCATAGCAATAGTTGACACCGCTTGTTGATTCCCATAACCACCACTCCCCTCTTTTTGTTCTCTCTGCCATCCATCCGGTGAGCAGGGCTACTGTCATCCCCACTTTAGAGTTTGAAAAGAGTGTCAGGGATACTTTATATATAGATCTGACATCCCCAGTGGATGCCTGAAAGTATGGATAATACTGAACTCTAAATATATTATGTTTTTTCCTATACATACACACCAGTGTTAAAGTTTAATTTATAAATTAGGCACAGTAAGAGATAAACAATGACAATAATAAAATAGAACAATTATAACAACTAACAACATACCGTAATAAAAGTTACGTGGACTCTCTCTCAAAATAGCTCCTTGCACGATACATACAGTGTGGAGATGCTGGGCAAAGGGATGATTCATGGCTTGGGCAGGAAGGAGCAGGATAGCGCAAGATTTCATCATGCTACTCAGAATGGCGAGCAGCTTAAAACTTACGAGCTGTTTACTTCTGGAATTTTCCATTTAATATTTTCGCAACACAGCTGACTGCAGGTAACTGAAATTGTGGAAAGCAAAACTGTGGATAAGGGCAGTCTGTTTTCTGCAAAGTGAAAATAATAATAGTACCAACCTCATACGACAGTTGTACATTTTGATGCGATGATACATGCAAAGTACTGAGCATGCACATGCGAGGCAGGTAAAAAAACTTAAAATTTTGCTATCATTGTTATTCACCTACATTTGCATAAATGAGGTTGTTTTCAAATGACCCTCTGCAGAAGGGAGACCCGCTTCAATCTGTCTTTGCCTCAGTCTACTCCTGCTGCAGCTGGAATCTCTCAACTGAAGCCTGCCCTCCTCTGCTCATACACCGGTTATCAGTCCCCGCACTCTGGCTACTTAGAGTTAAGGCCGACCTTTCAAAGCACTGCTGTCTGCAAGTTATTCTACAGATTAATGCTCCTGTCTTCTATTCTTCTCTAACTCCCCTCCACATGCGTGCGCGTGTGCACGAGCGCGCGCACACATACACACACACACACACACACCGGATACTTAAAGAAGAAAAAAGCAGAAAAAAATACTTAATGTACTTCCTATTCTATTCTCATGATCACTGTAGCCAATGTTTAAAATTAAATAACAGGAGTCTCTGTCTAATGATAAAGTTTGCCCACAGTTCGAGTCCTGGGATAGCACGCACGTTGTCAGTGCCCGGCATCACCCATGCTTTCATTTATCTCCTAGATAATAAGACCTTAGCTAATGTCACTTAAACCCCATTAAGAGGGGGAAATTAAAGGAGGCCAAGATTTAGATAGACTGGTGCGCTTCAATGTGATTCTGTGGAACACACAAAATTGTCAGCTAATAATGCAAAAGTGACTAAATGGAAGACCGCATCAAGAGCTGTGAAGAAAAGGGTTCATTTCGCAGTGTCCATTTCTGGGAAGGCTGTGCGAACATCTCCTTCCCCTCCCCTCCCCTCTTCACTTACCCACTTTGACACCTGCTTTGCTTTCTAAGATATAGATACAAGGCAGGCATCGTTCTTTCTACCCAGCTTCTCTTGGGTCCCTATGTCCCCCACTGGAGACACAGAGATGAAAGCGTCGGGGTCCTGCCTGAAAGGGACTCAGGGTAGAACGTGCTGGTGAACATGGGAAAAGCAATAATGTAGAGGGGAATGGGGAGAGAGTATTGGGGGCCACAGAGAAGGAAGAGTGCTTCTCACTGGGGGCCTCTGGGAAAGCATGACAGAGAACACGGTTCACAAAAGCGTTTAGGGCCGAGGTGCTCACGGGAGAGCAGGGGGCCCATACCTGGACGAAGGAGGAGAGACTCGAAGGAAAGTGCTGAGTGTTTTCACAGACTGGCAAGCCCGACAATAAGGGTAAAAGGAAAATGATGTGTTCGGTCCACCAGTAACAGAAACCCAGACTTAATTAATTAGCTAATTAATTAATTAATCAATGAACAACCTGTAGGTTCTAGATGTTTTTGGGGTTCATTCCGTGGCTCCATTATGTCATCAGATACTCCGGCTCTGAGCATCCTTCTCTTGTACCAGTCTCAGAGAGGTGGCCTTCTGTTCACGATGATGGCTGTCACATCTGCAGACATCATGTTGTCATCTAGTGTCCCAAAAAGGAAGATGCAGGAGTCATCAGAAGATAATTCTCCTATTAGAAAATAAGAGATTTCCAGAACTATGCCCCCAGCTGACTTCCTCTTAGGTCTGAAAACAGGCTGTGTGCCTAATCCCATCTCTAGGGAAGGCTGGAAAAGTGAGTATCTGGCAAAGGAGGATAAAATCACCATGACTGGATTAGATCAATCTTGATTCGTCCCTGAGGAGAGGCACATGATCAGGTCAGTGATGAACAATGCCACAGTATTATATTATCTATGTTGGAGACAGGCAAAACAGCATGGAGAATAACAACTCTTACCCAGCTTAAAAATAACTCATTACCAGTGTAGTTCAATCCCTCTTGTAGGACCCTCCAAGTCCCTCCCCCTCTTCTATCTACCCAGGAGGAACATCTGTCCTCATTTTAGAGGTTTCTCATTTATTTTCATTTCTCCTTCCCTTCCTCCCTCCTCTCTCTCGCTCATATTTAGAATTCAATTTATAGAACTGGTGCATGTATTGAACTTTTATAAAGATATTATACCGCAAATACTCATTTGCAAGTTGCTTTCTTTTGATCAATATCATGTTTGTGGAATTAATCCATACTGACTCATGCAGCTCTAGTTCATTCCTTTTCACTGCTATGTGGAATTCTATTATAGATACGACACAATTTATTTCTCCTCTGGATTGACACTGGAAAGTCTCCAGTATTTTACTATTATAAACAATACTTCTATGATTACTTTTTACATCTCCTGACATATGTGTGTAGGTGTGTATATATATGTATTTATAGATAGATAGATATGCATATATCTATTTATATGTGACTTTATCATATATATCTAGAAGTATAATTTTGAGTAATAGTATATGCATATCTTCAACTTTACTGGATGCTGTAAAATTTTTCTCCAAAGTAGTTGTCCCGATTTTCATTCCCAACAGCTCTGAGCAAGAAGACCCATTACTTTACATCGTAACCAAAACTTGGTACTGTCAGATGTTTGCCAAACTAATGGCGTGAAACGGCATCTAATTTTAGTTTTAATTTGCATCTTCTTTGTTAATAATGAAGTTAAGCATCTTTTCCTGTGGTTATTGGCAATTGATGTTCCCATTCCAGTAAATTATATCATAATCATTTTGTCCATTTTTGCTAACCTATTTGTCTTTTCCTCCTTGAATAAAGAAGTTCTTTATGTCTTCTGGATATTGATACTTTATTTCTTCCTAACTGTGGATTGCCTTCCTAACTGTGGATTACGTAACTGTGGATTACATGTTCTTATGGTATCTGTTGATGAATAATTTTTTTGTTTTGTTTTAACATATAAGTTTGGATCACAAAATCCTTTTCTCTACCAAGTCATAAAAATGTTCTATGTTCTTGTAAAAGTTTTTAGACTTTCATATTTCAGTCTTTCTACAATTAGGGTTTTAACCCACATGGTGCTAGGGAGGTCACTGTATTTTTCTCCATATTAATAAGCAATTGCCAATAGATAAAAAACATTAATCGAATAGTGCCATTTTCAGATCGAGCTGCAGTGCCAGCCAGATTTGCACGGAGTGGGTCTCGGCACAGTCAGGCAGAGCTGTGCCAGTGCCACACTGTCTTTACTGTGGCTTCACGCGACACTGGCTGCTTGCTTTACTAGTTAACCCACCTATAGCATCTCTCACCTCTTCATCTGCTCATTCAGCAAAGGGTGGGTGTTTTCTACTTCTCCAAGCTGAAAGAATCACTTTCCATTTGAAGTTCATCTGAAAACAGACAGGCCGTTAGCAGAATTGCATTCAGAAGACAATTTCAGTGTCCTAATTAAACCTCACCTAGAAAGGGAGCAGTAGTCTCCTTAACTGCTGCCCGCCCCCGGCAAAGTATAAACTAACCCTAAGCCAGGGAAAGCTACCGAGCAAGCAGCTTCAGGAGATCTCAGGTGTCAGATGAATGGCAGGGATAGGAGTTAGAGTGGAGGAGTTTGAACTTGGAGGAGGCTTCTATCCGGGGCTTTTCTAAGCCCCACCTTCTCCCTCCTCACCACCCACTTCCTTCTTTTCCAGGATAGGGCGAGAGTGAACATTCCATTCTACCTCTTCCAGGCCTTCTCTGTCTTCTCAGACTCTAACTTAATGTTCCGATTGTCTCATTCCAAGTTCCAACCACTAGTGCCTGTTCAATTCTCCTATAGAATTCCTAATTTCTGTTTATGTATTTCCAACTGCTGTTTTTCATGCATTCATACTTAGGAGTATCTTCAAAAACGTTTTAGGGGAAGGAAGAATCTCAATATGTGTCCTGTTTACAGATAAGGAGCTGCACCTCAGGGAGATGAAGCGATGTGTTCAAGGATTTATGATGCGTCTGGGGTGAGAGGGTTGAGGCGCAGGTGAGAACAGGGACCCACAGAGCTGAATCAGAGAGAGTTAAGAGCCTTTATTAGCCTGCTAGCAACTGACTCTCTACCACGCAGGGTTAGAGGAGATCAGCCCCCAGCCTCCAGAGGAGGCAGCTTATCAAGCCTCCAACCATGTCCTTGAATAAGCAAGCAAGCAGATCACAGAAAGCAGAAGTTAGCAGTTCAAGTCTTGCACAAAGATAAATGTATTTGGGGGAGTCTCAGATCAAACAGGGCCTAGCAGACAGTGTCATTATCTGCACCTTGGAATGCTGTGTTCCTCCTTGAGACTGGTGCCTGGAGATATCACCGTCCTGTAGCTGGAGAATTTCCACTTTTACAAGAGCATCAGACTCCTAATGCCCACGCCAGGGCCCGCCTTTCTTCTCAGCTCTCTGCTCTCTCTCAGGGGCCTGAGGGCCCAGGGAGCGATGTTCCAGTGGCCACTGGGGCTGGACCAGCACTCACCATGATGCTCCTTTTTTTGCTAAGGTCTGTCCAGGAAACCATAAAGAAGAAGCAGACCTTGGCTTCAAGGAACTTGACCCCCAAGCTCTGTGTGTCTGTGTGTGTGTGTGTGTGTGTGTGTGTGTGTGTGTGTGTGTGTGTGTGTGTTGCCACTTTAATAATTAAGTGTGCCTCTGAAACTCAGCAGGAATGGTGATTCCCCTCACCGTGTCAATTCCTTTTCAATTCCTCGGTGTTCTAACACATCAGATTGTAAAAGCTGCTCAGAAAAGGAGGGAAAAAATCTTGACACCAACTTTAAAGCTCTATTTGCCCAGCAGGAAACATCATTTTGCCATCAGCACAGAGACCTTGCCCGCCAGGCGGGTTCAGAGGCCCCGTCCAGAATGCAGAGAAAAGAACTGTAACAAATTGTGAGTGTGTTAGCGCAGGGGTGGGGGGTCCAGGACCGGCTCCCTCAAAGAGCTCAGACACCACCGGAAGACCGTGCCCACGGGCGAGCGGGTCTAACCTGGTGGGGATCCAGTCAGCCCACCGAGGCCACGCCCAGTTCCCACTCACAGGCGCCCTTACCTCCGACCCTGCGGCTCTCACACCCAGAGGCCATCAGAATCTCAGCACCGCTTCTTAAAGCAGACGGTGGCCCAACCCCAGCGTCTCCGGTCCAGGCAGGCGCCCAGCGGCGGGGCCCAGTACCTTGCATTCCTACCGTGTTCCCAGAAAAGCGATGCTGCTGGAACACGAACCACCCGTGAGAACCGTGGCTTTGCTGAATTCGACTAAACGTGGTAAGATTCTCAAATACCACAGAGGAGCCAGGCACAGTGGGGACAGATAAATAAGTAAGGTGCAGTCTAGTTGTCCTGGGGTCCAAGAGTCTAAGAGCCAAGCACTTTCCCTCCCTCCTGCCAGGATGCTGCTTATGCTTTTGAGATAATGTGTTTCCAATAGGACCACCCAGGAAGCTTGAAACTACCCAGATTTCTAGGCTCCTCACAGAAAATGCAAAATTAATATTCCTCTGATGATATCCGGAATCTGCCTTTTCAACAAGCTCCCCAGGCGATTCTTAGGATCACAAGAGTTTAAGACAGACTTGACTTAAGGCCTGATTTTCCAAAAAGCCCAGAACTTCTACTATAATAAGAGAGGTCTCAGGATAACCCGCCAGTGCTCCCACTTCCATTATCTATTACCTGGTAGAAATTATTCTAAAAGAATCTGGCTCTTTATCCTGAATAAAGGGCCCTGGAATAACAAGGGAGGAGATAAAGAAAGGAGTTAGACCAAAGAACAGGTAGATGGCCACAGGCCTGGCGGGAAGGCATGAGAAGCTGCGAGGTTTCCGGAGGAGGTGACGGTGAATTGCAAAATGGCCGCGATACTTTGTAGCTCTACCCCCAAGAGAAGTGGAATCTGTTTCTCCTCCCCTTGAGTCTGAGCTGGTCTGTGACCTGCTTTGATCAACAGAATGTGGTAGAATGGAAACTATACAAGCTCCAATCCTAGGTGTCCACAAACCTGGCAGTTTCCCTTTTGGCTGTACTTGTCACTCTGCTGTCACCCTGAGGACAAGGCCAGACAGTGGGCTGGAAGATGAGGGGCCACATGAAGAAGGCCCAGTCCAAAGCTACTCTAATCCCTTATAAGCCAGCAAGCCCCAGCCACAGGCCACAATGCCTGGCAAGATGGGCCAGATCAGAACTGTCCTGCTGCACCCAGTTCAAACTACCTGCAGAATCATTTTGGGGTGATTGGTTACATAGCAAAACGTTAAATGGGACAGAAGGGAGGCCCAGAAGTGTTAGGGAGACTTTGAAAGCCAATTCCGATGTTGGAGCATTTTGCCTTAGGCCAGATCTAAGTGCCAGGCCCCTGCTAGGTCATAAGGCTGCCTTCTGGCTTCCCAACCCCGTTCTGCCCTCCCCAAAATGCAAAGCTTTTCACTGAGAAGTGAACAGAAAAACTCAGATCGTTTTAATAGCTCAGCCTTTCTCATTGTCCTATTGTCCTGGGCTCAGTCATACGTTCCGTTTAGATGGGATGAGCTGCCATTTTCTCGTTTGTCTCTGTTGCTGTCTAGGAAGGCAGAGCAGGTCAGACCCCTGTACACACACACCTAAGGAGTGTCCTGCAAC
Organism: Macroglossus sobrinus; assembly: GCA_004027375.1. NCBI lineage: Eukaryota > Metazoa > Chordata > Mammalia > Chiroptera > Pteropodidae > Macroglossus > Macroglossus sobrinus. Next base: position 5,615 of record PVKZ01004702.1, on the reverse strand, counting down.
ATCTTGTGAGCAGCTGGACCCTGATGAACTCTCTGTGCAGTGGGCGTTCACAGCGAGCTAACTCAGCAAATGGGGTAGACTGAGAGGCAGGGGGCAGTGATGAAGTACAGCAAGCAAGGTTCCGGAAACCAGTCCATCCTGTTCCTGGATGCTTAAGTGCTTAACCTAAGGTTAAGCACTTAAGCATCCTGGCCCTCAGGTACTCAAGCTGTTGGATTCAGTCACTGGTCACTGACAAATTTCTAGGGATCTGGAGAGCTTGGGATGAAGCTCACCTAAGGGATGTGGGCCACAGTTCCGGAAGAGCTGGCTTTGTGGGTGTGCAGCCCACACGGATGCACAGGCTCCAGGCTCAACAAAGCCCCATGCTTGGTGTACTGCTCAACTTTGGTCACCCTGAAGTTCTTAATAATTTTATCTTTGAACCTGGGTTTTGTAAGCGAAGTCCAACGGGACAATGGAGCGTGCATATGAGCAAAGGAGATCCACACAGCTCCTTGCCACCATATCCACAAATAATGTTCATGGTTCTCCATGAGCCCAGAATGTCAGTGGACCCACAGTATGGTGAGTTTAGCAAGACACACACCTATGACTGAGTAACGGGCAATGACAGCCCTGAGAGATTGTGCTTCTGTTCAAACCAGAACTTGCTTCAAATACAGAAGAAAGGCAATGGGTATTAAGGAACACAAACAACCAGAGTTATGAGATGAAGGTGTACACTCCCTCCCAAAATGCATACGTTGCAATCCCAACCCCTAGGACCTCACACTGTGACCCTCTTGGGAAACGGAATCTTTGCAGATGTAATCAGTTGACAGGAGGTCATGCCAGAGTAGGGTGGGACCTACTCCAGTATAACTGGTGTCTTTACAAAAAGGGGAAATTTGGACACTGACTTGCACACAGGAAGAACGGCATGGAAAATGGGAATGATGCTATGAAAAGCCAAGGAAATACCAGGAATCCAGAGAGAGACTTGGAAGATTCTTCTCACCCCCTCCCCCCGGAGCCTTCAGATGGGGACGTCCCTGCCAACCCTCGGATCTCAGACTTCTAACCTCCAGAAGGGTGAAACAATAAATTTCTGTTGTCCCAGCCACTCTGTGTGTGGTACTTTGTTAAAGCAGCCCTGGAAAGTGAATCAGAAGCCTATTGCATCCTTTTTTTTGTTCTTCACACAGCTTCCCTGTGTTAGTCAGCCACTAATGCTGAAAATGATGACAGAGAAGGAAGATAGCAAACTCCTAATTCCTTTTCCTTTCTGTCCTTCCTTACTCATCAGTGGGCCAAAGGGAGAGAGTATTAGCACCACGTGCATGTATCGAGAAGTGAAATTTAAAACAGCTGAGTTTCTTTTGTGCAGCATTTCAGCTGTTCTGGCAAGAAAAAATATATATAGGCATATAGAAGCTACAAAATATGAATTGTATAATTTTGGTGATCATATGAGTTAAAACTGCTTATATCTGCATTTTAAAGAGGCATTGCACAATATAAAAATGAACAGTAAAATTCATGTTAATAATTAAAAATTTAATTTTAATTTACTTAGAACTTTAAGAGCAAATATAAAACACTGTGACAAATTGAAAGAGAGACCATGGAAAAAAGAAAATCTTTTTATTTTACTACATTTAATGGCACTTTTTTCTTGCTTAAAAAAAAGGGGAGGGGACCCGTATTTTGCATTTTTATTTGCACTGAGCCTTGCAAATTATGTAGCTGGCCCAGTTTTAGAATCAGCCAAGAGCTGCAGGAAATGATATTTCTATTCAGGCGCTCTGAACTTTTGGCTTTTCCCCAACTCCAAAATCTGGATATCCCTGATATTGTTTCTTACAACTATTTATATGCATATAACAAACACAGGCTTTACATAATCACAGTACTCAGGTGTACAAAATGTCACCTTTTTCATTTTCCCGTAACTGATACAAACTTAATTCTCAAGACTTGATTTACCACTGATGGAGGGAAGAAATTGCCAATTTAAGGAAACTCAGTGACTTTGGGGTTTGAACTCAGTCAATGCAGGACGCTCTTCCTGCATACTCCCCTGAATGCACACCACACACACACACACACACACACACACACACACACTCCACAAGGACGGATTAAAATGTAGGAAGAAATTCCTGGCCTGCGGTCACCAGCATTCATCCAGAGATGTAAAATTCCTGTTAATTTTTAGTCTTCAGTCCTCATCCCTCTGGAGAGGTAGCTGAAATGTGGGAGGCCTGCTCCCTCCTCTAGTCCAAATAGCTCCTTCAGCATCTCTTTGTGCTCCCTGTGAAGTGCTTCCCGGTCCAGGAGCCTGCCTCACCTCTTCTCACTTCTCCTGGGTCTGCCAGGTGCTGGGGACTCAGGGGTTGGACTCAGTCCTCTTAGCCTAGACCAGAGGTCAGCAATCAGGGCTCAGAGGCCCACTCCAGACCACAGCCTGTTTTTATAAATTAACTTTTGTTGGAACACGGTCAGGCCCAATCGTCTACATTTTGTCCATGGCTGCTTTCACTCTGCAATGGCAGAGTTAAGCAGCTGTGACAGAGGATGTACAGCCCACAAGCAAAAATATTCTTATCTGACTCTTTACAGTAAAAGTTTGCCAACCCCCGGCCTAGACATCCTGGCTGCTACTTCTAATGACTGTTACTTCAATGCAGTAGATGTTCTTCTCTTCTTTGGCAAGTTTGCTGCCTCCTCAGAAAGCAAGGCTTAGGTCTTCTCTGCTTTGTGGAATCCCTCAAACATACCTAGAGTTTCCACCTGCTCCTCCAGGAAGGTGGGGCATTTGTCTAGTCCCAACATGGATGTCCATCCTTGTCTTAACCTTGGTAACATTCTCTCTGCTCGTCCTCTCCCACATCTACCACAGTAAGCCATCAGATCACATTCCCTCTTCGGACAAGAAAACCGATTTTATGTCCTCAAGCATTAGCCATGTGTATTCATTAGTTATTATCGCCACATGACAAATTACCCGAAACTTAACAGCTCAGCCAAATAATCATTTAGGATCTCATAGTTTCTATGGGTTAGGAACCCGGGCATGACTAGCTGGGTGTCTCTGCCTCACAGTGTCTCTCAAGATTACCATCAGTCTGTCATTAGTCAGGCTACAGTCATCTCAAGGCGCAAATGGGGAAGGATTCACTTACAAGTTCCCTCAGGTAGAGGTGGCAGGCCTCAAAAGACTACTTTCAAGCCCATTCATGTGACCTCTCCAAAGGCTACCTCATGATACAGAAGCCGGCTTCCCCCAGCACAAGCAACTCAAGAAAGAAAAAGAGCTCCCCAAAGGGAAGCTACAGTCTTTTTATACTCTGTTCTTGGAGTGACATCTCATCGCTTCTGCCACATTCTATTCTATTTGATCCAATGTGCTGTATTCCACTTAAGTAGGTGGCCTCAAAACCACCACATCACTCTTATGCTTATGACAACCTTGGGCCTCACAATACCTTTTGTCAAAAAGAAAACCAAAAAACAAAGCTCTTGCAGGAGAAAGCTTGCTCATCGGACCATCATGTCCTCTACTATCTCTAAAATTGCATTTAGAAATTTGTTTGAAAACCATTCAGCTATGTCTTACTACGCCCCTCTCCTTTACCTCACTCCTTCCCTGGAGGCAATGAATACTGAGTGACAGAAACAAAATAAGAACCAGAAAGAAAAATCTTTTAATTTCATCCTACCATATTTACTTGACAAGGCGCTTTGGATGTCTGAAATCTAACTGTCCACGCAAAGAAATCACGCAGATAAGATGAATTGAATGAATAGGGATTGCCAGACGTGTGCCATAAAAACTCCATGATTCTAAACACATGACCATTTGAGTAAATATTTCGATCCACATGAACATGTTGGCAAGCAAGCCTTTTGAAAATAGATCACTGGATGACACCAGCTGAAGGAAACCAAAGTCATACACAAGTGGAGTCCAATCTTTAGACACAGCATTTTCTTCTCTCTGGCTAGTCCAGGCTCCTTATTCAATCCCACATCCGCAAAAGTTTCACACTGTTCGCTTTGATTAAGACTAAAGTGAAGTGGTCTGCCTGCATTGAGAAGATTAAAGCCATTTCTTCACCTTCCTCCTTCTAAATGACAATAAAAATAGCAGCTACTGTTTCCTGTGTACCAATCGTCACTTACGTTGTTAGGCACTTTGCATATATTGTGTTATTTTGTCTCATTCTCACAACAACCCTGCCAGAGAAATATTATGTTTGTTTGTTTGTTTGTTTCAGATGAGATGACCAGCTCAGAGAAATTAATTTATTTTCTCCAGGTCACATGACTATCAAATGGGGAAGCCAGAATTCAAACCCATATCTGCGTAAGTTTTGAGTCCATTCTCTCTACAGTATTACTATTCAAGGAATAAACCTGGTATATACACCTTGTCCTAGAGCATCAGTTATTCATAAAGATTTGGGGAAAATCTTAGTTTCCATGTTAAACGTGAATATATAATGCACAGGAAGAATTAACATGTGTCGTTAAGATCAAGTAAATGCATGCCTTTGGTCTGTGGGATTGGGCCACACTTTAAGATCTCTGGGGAGATGGGTTTCCTTCCGCTTGGTTGCCCTTGAAGTTTCCTCCACAAAAAAAGTTCATGCAACATAACACCCCCTGACTCCCCCACAAGTAAGCAAACAACAAGCGAAGAACATCAAGACACTAGATAAAGTTTTGTGATGTTTTGTTTTTAATACAGTCTTGATCCCTCGCGGGACTCTCTCAATACAGCAGCTACTACTGTATACATGAAAATGAACGATTGCTTTTTCATTCCTGCCTCACCCGCCCTGCCTTTGAGTTCTGAGACAATCCTACTGGGATCCTTGGGGAGGGGGGGAAGAGGCGGGAAATGAGACGGTTTGATCTGTTGTTGATTTCAAAGGCAAATCCCTGGGAAATACCACAGCAATTGTGTTCAAATTCACCTGAGTAAAATGCTGTTGCTGATTAGAAAACAGTCTTTGCAACAGGAGCAAGCTTTGCACGAGATGCAGAGATCAGGGTGGAGGGGCCCAAAGGCAACGCTCTGAAAGTTATCGATAATTTCCTCAGATGTACGAATGTATTGTATTTGACACAAAGGTGAAGGGAGCAAAGTGGGGCCCATTTGGAAGAGTACAATTTAATCATTTAGACTCCGGTCACTGAAAATTTAGATGTAACCATAAACAAACAGACAAGTGCCATTTAGGGAGTGATGACGTGCCCCCAACACTGCACATGGAGACCTCATCTATTCCTCACCGTAACTCTTTGAGGTCAGAACAGTTATTCCCACTTTACACCTGAGGAATATGAGGCAAAAGGTCCAGGAACTTCCCTAGGTCACTGAGCTAAAATGTAATATGGCAGAGCTTCCAGGTGGGTGAACACACTCAGGTGCTGGGAGGGCGAGGTGCCCACAGAGGGAGGGCGTGGAAGCTGTGCCTCTCCCCTCCAGCCCCCTGTATATCTTGTCTATATAGCTCTTCCATGTGGCTTTTTCTGAATTGTACCCTTTATAATAAATCAGTAAACATTAAAAGGAAGGAAGGAAGGAAGGAAGGAAGGAAGGAAGGAAGGAAGGAAGGAAGGAA
>PVKZ01004701.1:59205-72871 GCA_004027375.1 Macroglossus sobrinus | reverse complement strand
GATAAAAGTTGGCCCCTAAATGCCACAATGAGAAGTTTAGTAAACAAATAAAAATTTAAAAATTGACAATTTCTTCTGGAAGGATCCACCGGGTTTTCCTGTATCAAACAAGACCCCGTTTCTACAGCCCACTTCTTGGGCACTGGGACATGAGGGGTTTATTCCCCTGGGTCTCGGTGCCAGGTTCTACTGAGAAGCAAACCTCTTTGTGGCCCAGCATGTTCACAGGTCACTTATTTACACCGTCGGGAATAAACAAGGCCAGGGGCACAAGAGTGAGACCTACGGTGGGACTGGGACAGAGTGGCAGGTGGCATGAACCGGAAGTGGGATGGGACACCAGGCCAGGGGGACACCATGCCTCACTGCACGCACATGTCTGGTTAACCGTTAAAGAGACACATGGTCTTCACCATTTCTTAGACCTCAGAAGGTACGGTTGAGTGGACAAGAGAACAGATTCTACGAGCAGACTGCCTAAGTTCAAAGTATGGCTTCATCTCTCTCCAGCTCTCAAGCTGGACAATCACTTGCCTCTGGATGGATGTGGGGATGACAATAGTACCTGCATTATCGGCTACTGATAAGTCACGTAGGATGACGACAGCCACATACCAAGTGTTTGGTAATCGTTGGCTCTCATAACTTCATCCAGGTGTACTGGGGTCAAATGCTTAATCGAAACCAAATAGTTGTCGTGAAACAAGCTTTGATTCCAGCCGCGAATAATATCTCATTGAATCGCATACATCTGTTTTCACAATGATGTCACGAGCAAGGAAAATTCTCCGTCCGACAGATGTGAAAGCTGATGTTCTAACGTGGTCAGCTGGTAGGTGCTGGAGTCTGGGACCAACCTGAGTCTGCTCTTGGCAGACAACATAAGCAAGAGCCATATTTGTTAATACAGATGTCACTCCAAACAGAGGAGTCTGTGCAGACAATGAGGTGGCTTTGAGGGCGGCCGGAGCCTGGCGCCAACAGCAGTGGAGAGAGCATAATAATCAGCAGATGGAGATAAAGCATGCTACCTAACCTCAGAGGCACGTAAAAGACCTCCAGTTTCGGTCACAAAGAATGAAAGCTACAAGCAGGGCATTCTCAGACAGGGGAATTTACAGTATTGCTCCTAATCTTTAATGAAAGATAAAAGCTCAGTGTTCAAGGAGCCTCCATTTAAACATGCCCTTAGGTTTTTGCCCAACTGAGTGGGATAACTATCAAACTCAAAACTCTCACTATATCTGGGGATGGCAGACTCCATTCTTTTTGCTGAAAGTGAATAATGAGGGATCAAGTCTTTGAGGAAGGTTTGATGAAGTCTGTGGACTGCAGACCCACAGAAGCCACGTCCCAGTGAGGATTCCCTCTCCTTCCTGGCCAATGAGATAGCCAGAGAGGGCCTTGGGAAGTTTGAGAAAGGGAAGAGGAATTTATTGTGGAACCTTATCTGCATTCCTCACCAGCTTCTCTGGAGGCTCTCTGCCTTGCCAAAGGGAGAAGATCCTTTATTCCAGCATTTTTCAGACTTGTTGACTCACAGAGGGCTGACACAGGGAATGCCATTCTCCTGCTCCCCATCTCTGCTGGACAAGCACAGAATATTGCATGCCTTAATTCCACTTCTTTTAACAGGAGGGAGATTATTGCCAATGAAGGAAATGAAAGTACTTTGTGATAAATAAGAGTAAAATGGTTCGCGAATGTATAAGGACCGATGATGATCATTGTTATAAATATAAACGTTACTCAGCACAGAAAAACAAAGCCCAAATGTTAATGACAGAAGAATAGTTAAGTAAACTATGGCTTACCTAAAGAACAGAAGGCTAGGCAGCCATTAAAAGTCACTTTATGAAGAAATTTTTATGATAAAAAAGTGTCTGTGATACGTTATATGAAAATATACATTTTATGCCTGCTGATAAGTGCAACAGGTAGATAGATAGATAGATGGATGGATGGATATAGAGAAAATGAGAGAGAAAGAGGATAAGGAATAAAATCAGAGCAATACATAAAAAAGATTTACCTTAGAGTGGCTATACCATGAATGTGTTTTATTTTGTTCTACTCTGCCTTGCTCTAAAAACAATTTGTTTACAATGTACATACGAGATAAAATTTACTTATGAAAAGCAAGTAAGGAACAAATATGAGAAAGATGTAGCCAGCAGGGGGGCTGGTATGTGGAATATATTCCCAGAAATCTCACACATCAGTGGGAAATCAACTGTGAATTCATCTGTAAGTTTTCTAGCCACCAGAGAAGAAGACAGTGCATGAGGTGACTCATGAGGACAAAATAAAGCATCCACAGTCACCTCAATAAATTGAATAATAAAAAAAAGAAACTAAAGAAAGACAAAATGATGCCATTTAAGGAAACAGGATGGTTCTCTGCTCAGAATGACACTGGAAGGTGGTGAATCTGGCAGGGCAACATGTGTCACCCTCTGTGACCCAGTAAGTCACCTACAGAAGATCTGGGTAGCCAGGACAGAGTGTCAAAGGACAAGAATACCAGCTACCATGTAGGGGTGGTCACTGACTCCCAGGCACCGTGCTAAGTGACTCATACACACTGTCTCATCTAATCCTCGCCCAGCCCTGGGATGCATCATCATCTTGCCTTATAGACCTAGAAACGGGTTTAGGGAACAGCTCGAATTCAACTAGCTGCCAAATGGGGTGCGGGAGCCAGAATTCTGACTCACTCCACAGGCCCGACACGGCTCACCACCCTCTCTGTTGCTTCCCCATCCACACAGAAAACAACATTCCCCAGAGGCCAACGGTACGATGCCAAAATGCAGTTCAGCAAAAAAAGGGTCTAAAACAGATCTATTTTCTCTTTATATTTGTTAGTATTTCCAAGCATTTGCCAATGATTACGTTTACTTTTCAATTATCCACTCTGTAGGATTCCCTCCTCAAGCCCACCTGGTTTGCGCTACTTCCAGTTGATTTTAAGAGTTCTTGAGGCACCTGACAAGCAACAGTCCCCAGGATGCAGAGAGTTGCCTTGGTTTGTACGTAATCTCATCCTAATCCTGCAGCTTCTCACATTCAAATGTCAAGGCCATCAAACAGCTACTTCTACGAGGTGGGTTCTCCAGATGGATGGCGAACATCTCACTGAGCCCCTCCTACGCAGCCCTGCTCTGCCTCATGAACCATGTTGAATCCTCGCCACATCCCTTTCAAGTGTACGTCCTATCACACCCAGGAAGTCTGAACGAATTAAACTGACCAAAACAACGTTTACCAGAACTGGTAATGCTGACGATGCTGCGCTCATACATTCAAATCCGGAGTATAAACAAGAATGACCTTCATTCTTTAGGATGGTTTTACAAAGCATGCCAATAGCACTGACTATTCACTGAACCCTTAACCAGGAATTCTGCTTGAGTGGATTATTCGAAGGAGTTTGTTTACATGAACTAGGATCTATCCTTACAATGAAATAGCATGCATCCATGTAAAAGCTATGTTGTAAAATGAGCTATATGTATTGACTTTAAAATTATTTTTGGTTTTGATATAGTCAAAATGAGAACATTGGATTATGAAATAATTTGTATAACATGATTTCATGTCTTAAATAAATGTGATATGTGTAATAAAAACATCCAGAAGGCTATAAAGCTATACACCAAAATGTTAATAGTTATTATTTCTAGGAGGAAGGCATTACTGGTAGTTTGAATTTCTTATACATGTCTGCTGATAAGCATGTATTCTTTATCAAAAATGAAGATGTATTATTCTGTGAAAAAGGGAAGAGAATTTAAAAACAGAATAGGAAAAATGTACCAAAACCTTTTGCATTTCTGTCTATTTGGTAGAAAAAAGCCAAGATATGGATCAGAAGGTTGATAAGCCAGGTCAGAACATTCTTCTGTGTTCTCAGCATTGCCATAAGCAGAGCTAAAGATTTAAAAATCCTTCACATTAGGTGGGAGTTGATGGAAGGAACACATGTAAGTATGGAGCTGTCCCTTGAGGCATGCCAAGCTTGGGATGTCAATATGAGTAACACAAAGCTTTGTCTCTCTAATCCTTTCGAGTTCTAATTTAGAGCCATAGTGAGCCAGGGAGGTGGAAATCAACTCAATTTTTATAATGTTTGTAAAACATTTTCTTTTCATCCAAACTTTCCCCATCTTTGATTTCATGAGAATGCACGTATCCCAATGGACCCAGTAGCAGTTTATTATTTATAATAGCTTTCATGCGAGCAGAAAGCACTTGATAATCAAAGATAATTCTGCTCCCACGTGAATAAGCAGTTCGGACTTGTCTGTCACTAAAAGCCTCAAAGGACTAGAAGACATAAGTGGATATAATTTTAGTCCTCAATGGTTTTTAAAATATGTTCCACCACTTTTAATAGCAGAGTGCACTAACGTACATCAGCAGTTCTTTTTCCTGAAGGCTGTTTCCATGTGTTCCTGAATAGAAAGACGGATCCTGGCCTTTCATCCAAAATAGCATCCAATAAAAGAAATGTTTTCAGTAGCTCCTTTCCTTTTCCCTGATTGGGGGAAACCTTCCTCTAATACAGTTATTGAGTGGCCACTGGAAGGCCCAAGTATCCCCACATTCTGCTGAAGTGGCTTTCAAACAAGAGAAAGCCATTAGAAGCTCCCTTGCCTTGTGTCTGCTAAATAAGCCACCCGGTACATTCTGAGCGCCTATATGAAATGGCAAGGTGTTTCAAAGCCCAAAAAACATTGCAAAGCCACTGTGCGAAGGGCAGTGGCGATACTGGGCTCCTCGTGAAGCAGCCTCACCTTTCCTCGCTCTACAGTTTCTACTGCTGACTTGGATTGGCATGTCCCGATATGCTCCTTGCTCCTCCAAGCCTCTGTGGCTTTCACACTCTTCCTCTCTCCTGGAACCACCTCCTATCCCGACTGGCTGGGAACTGCTGAGTCACTTGCTCAGACATCTCACACTCTGAGAAGCGTTCGATGAGCACGGTCCTTTCCACCTTCCCTCCAGCATGGCTAACTACGCCTTGCTACTTCTGGTACCTTCAAGAGAATCCCATTATTACACAAGCCACACTTGGCTAGCATCATCTAAGTAAGACTTTGGAGAGTGTTGTCCAGACCATTTCTCTTTTTGATCGCAGAATTAGCAGAGTGCCGTTCTCAAAAGTAAGGACTCATAAAACATTGGTTGACCTGGATGAGAAGACTATATATCAGGTCATCAAGAGATAGTGAAGGAAAAAGGGAGAAGGGAAGTGGGGGCAGGAAGGGAAGGTGGAGAGAGTGGGAGATGAAGTAGATGAGGAAGGCAAGAGGGGAGCATGGAGTGAAGTGCTCAAGGATGCAAAGGTTTTAGGACCTTGAAATCGGATTTTTTATGGCCAAAATTTTCTTCTTGTATTACATCTGTTGTTTAATTCATATCAAAGCAGATGAGGAAATAGGACAGTAATATTAAAACGTGCATGTTTCTAGGAGAAAGGAGGGACAAAGGGACTAAATGATGGCAGCAAAAATTCTCTCTCAGTGCTGTCAACAGTGGCTATGAATAGATTCGACAACTTTTATTTCCTCTTTTTTATGCCTTATTTCTTCAAACAGGTAAACACTGGTTGGAAGTTAATGAGACGACCTTTTCAACCTTAGTGGAGCAGTAAAGGATGAGGGGTTAAGCACGAGGAAACAGAGCAAGAATGCCTGATCACCGACTTGGACCCCATCTTTCAATCTCCCATGCATCCTGGACACCTCAGACGAAGCCCCTTGTACAGACTGTTCACAGAAGGCTCCATGGAACAAAGAAGCATTGAAAAGGGCATTTTAGCTCCAGTTCAGAAGGAAAATGCTTCTCATGATCCTTGCCTTTGGAAAAAAAAAATAGAAAAAAACCTAGAGTCAGTTCTTCTGACTCTGAAAAAAAAATGACAGAGAATGAAGACATTTTATATATTTTATTGCCACTTAATTATAGAATGAAAAAAAAAGCCTATGGAATCCTGATATAATTTCAGAGAAGGCTGAAAAAGAAAAGATGAGGATTCATCATTCTGGATATGAGTTCTAGTTCGAGACAGGTCTCTCTAGAATGGGAAAAAGGGAATTTTGTGAACTGGCTAGGAGAAGGCAGAATAAGCTTTAATGAGAATCTGTTTAAGAATACGACTGCTGGAGAAAATGACGTCAGAGCTCATTTGCTGGTATTTCTCTGCAAGGTGAGGACTCATGGGGGTTCTGGTAGGTGGCATTCTTCAGTGTGTAGACAGTTTAGCACACCTGGTCTCAGGCACTCTCAGTTTCTGGTTATTGTGACAACCAGAAACTCCCTCATAATTCTCCTAAGCTCCTGGAAGACTGCCTTTGTCTTGCTCCATCCCCTTTTGAGAACCCACTGAGGATGCAGCATCCTACCCCGCCCTCAAGTCTCACCTCATTTTCAAAGATAATATTAAGTCTGGCCCAGAGAAGAAATGTGATTCTGGACAGTCTTTGAATTGGTAGGTGATAGAGCTGGGTTAGAATCCAAGCCTCACAGCTGCCTGTCCATTGCATGTTGTCTTAGGATTGTTGAGAAAGGCAGGATGGGATTGTGATACCTCCTGGAGAAGCCATGTTGAATAGCCAGCCTGCAGTGCATGCATCTTGACCATCATGAAGAAAATCCTGGCAATCTCCTTAACAGATGAACAAAAATCTGTGAATCTGTTTGTCGATCACGAGTAATGGAGATAGAAAATTTTATTTTCAATGTTCAAAAGCCACTTAAAATTTTCCAGAGGAGGGAAACAAATTAAAACACAATACAATGTTCAAAATAAATGACATTTTTTAAGCACTAAAATATGTATCATTCAATGTCTGCTTCATCTAACCGGTTAATCACTGCATCAAATTAACCTTGAAGTCTAAATCAACTTTGGATTAGCTTTGGATGAATGCAGCTTTGTTCAGTTGTAACACCAAGTTAGAATAGCCCCTAGAAAGCTTCTGAAGTAAATCTTGCCACACATAACAGAATAAAAGGGAATGATGAAGTTTTTCTGCATTAGGACTACACTACTATAGTTTTACTAAGTTTGAGAAGTTCTTGAAAATAAATAAGCTTGGGTGGGATACAGGAAAGCATTATACTCACTGATGCAGATTTCTTAAAGAGTCTATTTAGTGATGCAAACTGATTTATTGAGAAATGTATGGGGGGGGGGATGTAAATCTAATCTCATATGCGGAGTCAGAGAAAAGACACTTTAGCTGCCATTAAACCCAAACCTTTCATTTTCAGAGTGGACACATGGAGAACCAGACTGGGAAAGTAAAATTGCCCTTACTCACAAAATGATGCCAACCATCTAGAGAGAGGTGAGCAGTATAGTAGTTAAGGAATGGGACTTAAAGGAATAAGAAAGATAAGAAAGATTATGTTCCTCCGAGAAATATTTAGTAGTTTATTTTTTTTTCCTTTGTTTCTTTTAGATGTTTTAAAATCACTGGTAGTGGTTGATGTTCAGTCTTTTCCTCTTAGAAATGGCTCCGAGAAGAAATTGTGATCTCTTTCTAATGTAGATGTTAGAAACAGCCTTGCCAATGGGTCCGTAAGTTGTTCAATGCTATGTAAAAAATGTTATATATAATTTGTTGATTTGGAAATATACAGTTAGCAACATAGTAATTGGTTAAAAATCTTAACACCCTGCTCCCAACCGAAGTTATTTGTTTGAATTTTGGTTGGTTGATTGGTTAATTGGTTGGTTGTTTCTGCCCGACACAGCCTAATAATGTTTTGAGATAATAATGTCGAATTTCCACCTCCAGTCAATTTGAAAATACAGTTTGAGGATTTGTGCTTCTGAGAAAGAGTGAGACCTTCAAAATACAGCAATTTTGTCACTAAAATAATTCTAGGGGTGCACTGAGGACTTCCTGCCTTGGGGGGAAGTTGTTTGTCAGTCGTGGGTGAGAGTTGAGGGTACAGAGCCTGGGCCAGCCACAGGTGTGGGACAGAAACCCTCTGCTGTGGGACAGAAACCAGCAAAGCTAGTCTCAGTGCAAAAGACTGCAGTGACAAATTTAGGTATTTGCACAGCCTCAAGAAGACGATTTTCACCATCAAAAGATACACAAAATCCCAAAGGTGCACAGGACAGGAGACGAAAGGGTTAGGTCAAATCTTCCATAAAGCAGAGTGGGATTTCTTGCGAGCCCCCATAGTTAAAGAAACACAATCCACTGGGGCCAAGGCCGTGAGAACCATGGACCACAACTGAGGAGGGGCCTGGTCACGGAGGTGTGCACCACTTTTTCCAGGGACGCTGGTCTATCTGGGAAGAGACAAATGCTGAGAATTCAATGCCAAGGTGTTGGTTGGGCCAAGTTGTTATCTGGGGCGACAGAAGCAGGAAACTAAAGGGCTGAGCAGCAGTGTCATCGTTCTAAAGTTAGGTTCTGTCACTTCTTCTCACTAGCCTTCCGCATCCACCTTATGCCCTGATCTTCACGAAAGTGTGCCTTTTCTGTCTTTTTAGTAACATGCGCTCTTTTTTTTCATCACAAACATGGCACAGTGTAGTCTGCTGGGCGTCTCCTACATGTCTGTGCAGCCAAGACTCAGCATAAGTGCTCGACAAACATTTGTCAGATGAATAAAGAAAAACGAGAAAAGAATGCAAAAAAAAAAAAAAAGAAAACTCAGCCTAAAGAGAGCACTGAGAGTCAGAACAGAGAAATCAAACATAGGTTGTAAAGAGAAACAAGATCGGGAACCAAAGATGAGTATCCAGGTAGATGAAGCAATAGAGTAGCACATGTAGGATGAGAATTAGAAGAGGATGAAGCTATTTTACAGAGAAAAAACGTTCCATTATGTTCCTTTTTTGGGGGGACAGGTGGCATGGTGTGGGAAGGTGAACCTGTTGACAGCATAGGGGCAGGTAGAAAATGGAGCGTGGGCTAGCGCCAAACCATTTAGCAGGATCACGTTGGATGCACCCCCATCACGCTTTTACCTCATAAAACCAGCACCCCCTGTCCTGTAGCCCACACAGACGTTGAGTCCTCAGGGATCTGGCTCAGTTTCAGGGACAGCTCTACGTACAGACAGTCAAGGTCAGTCCTCCACTCAGCCCACCCACATAGGAGCACAGGGAAGACCCCAAAAAGGCTAACGGAAGCGAACCCTGTAGGCCTTCTCAGAGTAAGAGATCTTTTAAATGATCTTCTAAAACACTTAACTCTACACTGGTGAGGACCCTTATTTAATCAGGTTCACTCACTAATTTTCTAACTTCCAGGACACCTGGTGGCACATATAAAATTGGCCACAGGATTATAAAGCTGGATTAAGATAGCAGATTTTGAGTTTGGGGTTAAATCTTAGGCATGCTGTTATTGAGAAGTATACAGGAGTAAGGTAGCTTTCTTAAGTTTCCTGGGCCTCAGTTACTTTAGCTATAAAATGGGTATAATAATATCTACTCCATAATTCCTATCGAAGAAGAGTATTATGAGGATTTGATGAAATAATACTTATAAAGCACTTAGTATATTGCTTGGCAAAGAGTGTGCTCACATATGGTGATATGACGCAAATAAATCCTGGAGCCAATGGTCCAATCCCACAGCAAAGCCATAGTAAAGAAAAACAGAACACAATTTACCACTACCAACAACTGCATGTCACCAAGGATAGTGTCTACGGTCTCTACAATCTTCTGAGAAAACAGCTTATTATGCAAAAGAAGTCTTTCACACTGTCTCCTTCACCATGGATGCCCTTTTCAATATCCTTCATGAAAACGACAATCCATTTTTTTCTTTTTTTGGCGTGGCAACTCTTGGTTGACCTCACAGATTGCAAAAACCCTGTCAGCTTAAAATCCTTTATTTTTTTATTTTATTTTTTACACCGACAGCACCTGGTCTTCCTAGGTGGTTTCCTATCCAAGTACTAACCAGGCCTGACCCTGCTTAGCTTCTGAGATCAGACGGGATCGGGCTTGTCCAGGGTGGCATGGCCGTAGACAATAATCCATTTTCAACACTCCCTCAATCCACCTCAAAAAACCTCCCAGACACCCACCTCGGTGGCTTCTTTGTCTCTTCCCATACTCCACTAACTCATTCTTCACTCAATCACCTGACAAATAACTAAGTATCTTCTGCCGAATGTAGGGTATGAGCTGCTGAATTAAACACCTCTGGTCCTCGCTTTTTCCAAGTCCTCTGATGTCTTTATTTTTTAGGTTCTCTTCGCCTTTCTGTTCACTCCCCCAAAGGAGGTGCTCGTCTATGGAAACTCTGTGAACAGAGAATGATCACCCAGCTCCTCACCCAGCTCCTCATCGCACTGAACCAGGCTAAGGATAGCTGTCTTATTACATGGACAAGATAAGATATTTGTAAAACAATCTGTAGCATCAGAGATCAAAGCCATAGGCCGTAGGCCATGGAACTGGGGAAGAAAACAAAGGGATGTGTTTGGGGGGAGATTAGAAGACGCAGAGAGGAGAAAAGATGACTGTGGAGCCAGTTGGTGGTCCGAAGGCCTGGACAGACCTCATTGTGTGCCCCATGAACTTGGAGCAAAGCTTAGATGGCCTCTGAATTCGTTAATTTTACACAGGCCTCTACCTTAGTTCTCAAAGTCCAAGTATATTGTAACTGTCTCAGAGGGTGTTCTTAAACACCCCATAGCACTCAGTCTTACTGGTAAGGCAAGAAAAAGTCCCAGTAAGAGAATGGAAGAAAGAAGGAGAGTAACCGAAGACAGGAAGAGAGAGGGCCAAGAATTAAAAGTGTCACAAAAAGCATATCGAGGCATTGTTTTATCAAGGAGGATGGGCCAAAGCCAGTTAAAGGCTGGCGTGTCCACCTCACGGTGGCCTTTGGGGGCCCAGCCTTAAGTGCTCCTTGGATGGCCTGCACAAAAATTAATTAAAGGCCCTTAATGGAGTGCCCTTCAGTTCCCAGCTCTGTACTATTTACAGTGCATTTGTTTAAGGGCACAAAACTGGCCCCCATCTTCGTGGAAAGGCCGGAAGTCCCCTGGGAAGACCGCTGTCCCTCAACATGTGGAGAAACCGGAAGTACTGATTCCATAGAAAATGAAAGGCTCTTATGTATTCATCTGTTGTTTGTTTTTTCCTTTCTCCTTGTGCTTTTCTTACATTGTTTCCTAAACTAATTACCTAATTAGGGAGGGTGAAATCATTTAAAGGATTAAAGTGAAATCCCTCCCCGGTAAGTGGAGGTAAAGCTGTTTATTAATTGCTTCACTGGAAAGTGCTCCAACCCTTTTCACAGCCAGCGAATCATTCATTCATCTGCCCTTTCTGCCCACAGAGTTAACCAAGGCTGATCCCCGCAGGGCACCACGAACCACTGCCGGTCATTTATTCTAAGCCTTTTAATGAATCACCTGAGCCATCCTGGGTTGACCCTCTTCTCTCCCACATGCCATTCATGCAATTTCCTGAGGAAAGGACCAGCTAGAACACACATTTCTAGAAATAGCTGCAAGGCGCTTTGTAGGCAATTATTCCTTTAGAATTGGAGTCACCAGCGTTTCAGAGGAGAGGTCAAAGTGTGGCTATTTTTATGGAGACACACAGATGTGGTTGACATTTGTGTCCTGCTCTATGCAGAGAATGATGATGAGGGGCACACCCCGGGAAGAACCTACTGCTCAAAAGCATGGGTCCCATGAGTCCGAGACCCAGGGGAACTGGATGCCTGGCTTTTGCGACATCAGTGCTCTTAGGAGATGCCTTCGTCCAGGTAAACCAGGTTATGCTGCAGGAACAAACAACTCTGAACCTCTGCAAGGTGTAACACAAAGGTGTCATTTGCCCGAATTCCGGCGCAGACCCGAGTGACATCACGTGGCCGCCCAGCACGGCAATCTGCTTCAGTTGTGTGGCTCCATCATCACAACACAAAACCACCTGCCTCCCGGGGAAAGAGAAATGCAAGCTGCAGAATCACAAGTGGGCTTTTACTGTCTCTGACTAGGGTGACAGACGTCACGTTCAAGACTCATCATACGGTCTTATTGCACCGCATGGAGACAAAGCCATACAGTCTCTAAGTGTCCAGAAGGGAAGGGAAAGCTGATAAGGGTGACATTATTAATATTTGTCACCAGTCTTTCCTTCAGTCACTTATTAGTATTGGTAATACTTTACTCTGATATGGCGGATGCTAATTTATAAAGAATATGTCATTGCCTTATCTCGTTTGCTTTTACCATTTTTTATATCTATCGTATTCCATCGTGTTTTCTCTTATCATGTAACTCAGAGACGAAACCCTAAGTGAACAGAAATGTAGTTGAAAGGTGCCTCAACTCATGGATGCGTTTCTATTCCGTCAGTTTTTACAAGGCTTTTTAATATAAGTGTCATTATTCAGAGGTTACAAACACTTTCTAAGGTGACGTGTGTGTCATTTTTCTTGAGTAGCGAGTCCACACTTTTCAGCAGCTTCTCAGAAAGGTTTCCACTAGCAGGTCCACTGACTGAAGCTGAGATGGTCTTGCAATCTTTTGATCTGCCAGAGCGTCCAGTGTGTGTGTGGCACAGCCAAATAGACAAAATTGATTACTGAGGAAAGAATTAAGAAAAAGAATCTGGGAGGGGGAAGAGGCCCTGTTAGAAACAACACTTAGATGGGGTTCAGCAGTTAGAGGAAAGGGATGTGGACAGCGGGCCCAGCAGGGGGGCACTGATGGCTTAGAGAGTGGCATGGGGTGGGGGATAGGGATGGTAGCCAGGCAGCAGAGTAAGAACACTAACGAGAGCAAGGAGATCTAGAAGACAGCCATGTGTGTACCTCACATTTGGCAAAGAGCTAGGACAGTCACCTGCTCTGTCCCTGAGTGAGGATGTCCTCCCACCACAGTGTGCAAGCCACTGAGCTCCTGGTGACCTCGTCCGGGTCACATGACACGCAGACACATGACTGTATTTTCTAGAAGGAAGGATTAGCATATACGCCAAAGGTTTTTAGCATGTTGACTTAAATATTAATTTTTAAAAAATCCTCTACATGATCATCACGTTTTAAAGACGGAGCTGCTCTTAATGGATGGGAAGATGAGAGGGTGACACTCTGAGATAGAAAGTGCACAGTGTACAGAGTGAACTAAATAGAACAGTTGATGAAGAAATTTATGAAAACAAAATGCCATCCCACAAAGGATAGACAGTCACAATGAATTACTAAGACTATAGTACATTTCAGTGTTTGGGGGAGGCTGAAATAGCTTTACTTTTTTTCTTCTGAGAACAAGGAAGTTGGTTTACTCTGAATTCCAGAAGGTCCTTTATACGGCGACGATGTCAAACATGGCTTCAAAGAGACACGGTGTGCTGAGCAGGTGAGAACACCTTTCCCAGGTGTGGTAATACTGTCCTGGCAGCTCAGTGTCAACCACCAGCCCTTCCCGTTTGTACCTGAGGGAAGGGTGGAGCGCTCTGCTTGAACTGCAAAAACTGGATGTGAAACATACTCCCCACTCTGCTCTGTCAACTCGCATCACACCTGCCCTTCAGAAGCCAGCCTGGAAACCCTCGCCCCACAGGTCTGCTGGCTAAGACCCGCTGACAGCTCCCTTCCGTAACAGCAACTACCACCGTTTCCGAAGATGTGACACATGCCTCCAAAATACACCT
>PVKZ01004701.1:0-59105 GCA_004027375.1 Macroglossus sobrinus | reverse complement strand
CTCCCCTGCCAGCCAAGGGGAGCCCTGGCTTAAAACACAGTTACCCTGGACGGTCCCTAACACTGTTTTATAAGTGAACTAATCCTTCACTTAAAACCCTTTTTAAATCAGGAGTTCAGACAGAATCCAGAAATCAACCTTTCTTTCCAACCTCTACAATTTGAAAGAGCAAGAAACTCCAGCGCGGAGAAGAAAGTGACTTGTTCAAGGTCACACACTGTGATAATGCACGGTGGCTGAAAAATAAAACTCTTTCATCGCATGATGCACCCAGCAGAGACACGGTCCTAGTGTTTTCACTTTCCGTTCTGGCTGCCCAGCCCAGCTGGTTCACACTCTGTTCTGCTGAGGTTCTGGGAAGCAAGCCAGCTAACTCGAGGGATTTAGATAAAGCTAACAGAAATTTTACTTTTTCTCCTAAGCCCAACTTTGAGGCCACAGTCAAGTGATTCAGGCAAAAGTAGTGGGTCACTGTTCTTGCGGCCACACTGATGAGCAGAAGCCAGTGGCATGAGTCAGTAATAACCACCCACACTTACCACAGCCTTAGTCCAGCACTCACTCCATCGTTTATAAAATGCTCTCACCCAGGATGTCCCATGAGATTCTCTAAGACTTTCCAGGGAAGAGGCAAGGCTGGTCGTCTTTGTTTTTGTTCTTTTACAATTAATCGCCATCATTAGTATGATGATGATGACATTGTTTAATGAAATCCCATACGTTTCGGCTGTACATTTTAATAGGAAGGCATACATACATTTACACTGCGTGTTCACCTCCCATAGTTAGAGTTCTTAAGGCGGGTTATTTTAGTACTGATTTTAAAAAAAGAAACCACATTGTTTTGAGATCACCAAACTAGTGGAGCCGAGGGGACTGACTCCTACACCGTGACCGCACGTGGTGACAGGAGAGAAGAGAGTCTGGGAGACAGTGACGTGTGCTTCATCCTTCACTCCATGATCATGTGACATTGAGCAATATTACAAACAATGCTGATTATTAACTCTGCATCTCAGTCATCTCTCAGTCATCTTTATATGCTCCCATCCCTGAAGGAGCTTTGATTTCAACACAATTTTACCTATAAAGAATTTTTAAAGTCATAAAAATCAGTAAAGTGTGACTGTCCTTGTTTTGTGATACGTTCTCACCATATATCTGAGTCAGCGTGTTTGAGCTACAAGTGACTACAAATTAACTGGCCCCTTTCTCTCCTTTTGTGGGTAAAGAGACTGAGGACAAGACAAAAGACAAGACGACCTTCCCCAGGTGTCGCAACAAATCTAGGGGGGAGAGAAAGCGCCAGAACAAACACCAGCATCGCCTGAGCTTCAGCTCCATGCTCCACCCACCAACCTGCCCAAGTCCCTCCATCTTCCACAGGAGCACCCTCCAATCCCACGTGTTCTTAGCAACTCATAGTACTTCAGCAGGACCTATCAGCACTTGTGAATGCGTCTTGTTTATTGTGGCATTACCTCTGAGCCTCCATCTCCTTCAGAGACCTTCTGCCTTCCTGACCCCCCCTCCAATCCCCTCACCTCTGAGCCTGAGGTCCTCACCTGTAAAATGTAAACAATCCCTGTATCTCCCCCTCACACTGTTGTGAACTACATAAATCGATATGCAAATGGGAGCGATTATTATCAGCACTTGGTCTTGGATTTGCATTCTTTGCCATCTGAGCAAGATTCTTCTGTGCCTGGGTGTGGCTCTCCGTGAAGGGGACATGTCACTGACTAGGATCTAGCCCAGAGTGAGGCTTCAAAGACACGTGCAGACATCAACACATCCCGATCTCTTCCCAATAAAATGCTTTCTAGCTATCAACGTCCTCATCAATTAATCATTGCCGTTCCATCGATCTACATTAATCATGCCTCTGTTTATTCAACTCACCTGAATTTTGCACTTACTGTGTGCTCAGAACTATGAGGAAAAGAAGAGCATAGAGGAAGCAGCAGACCCAGGCCCTCCCTTCAAGAAGCAGACCAGTCTAAGACAGATGACACAGACACAAATAAAACAGATGATAAAATAGACAGAATGGCTCTACAGAATGGCATGTGAGAGAGGACAGCAAAATAATGGCTTGTTCCTAGATTGGTCCATGAAACAGAAGGATCTTCCTCTGCTTTGCGATGAAAGAAAAGAAAAGAGACAAGAACAATTATAATTAGAGTCTTCCTTCTTGACCCTTCCAAAATCAGCGTGGGAGAATTCTGGTGCAGTGGACAGTTTCCCTCCTGGAAAGCCTCTCCTGCTTGACTGGCCACAAATGATGGATCCATCTCTGCATCCTATCGTGCTGCCTGTACTTCCTTTGGTCCTTCTGCTCCTTCCCACTATCTTACCGTTGTTGGGACATCCATCTCTGCTCCCTTACCAGTCCAGAAAGATCTGAACTGTGCCCAATTCATTTCTCCCTCCCTCTTTTTTTTTTTTTATCCACTTTAAAAGCTACTGCACAGAATGGCACTTAGCGACATTTATTGATGCAGACTGAATTGAAGGGCATTGACGACCTGACAGAGGGCAGGCCTGCCAGTTTTCACCCTCCCCAGGCCCTCTAACTCTTCTGTTAGGGATCCACTGAAGATAGGTAGGGTCACTGAAGTCAAGACAGGGGTTTTACCCCACCCTTTAGTACTGCTGGGAAACTGTGGAGAGACCCAAAAAGCTGTATTACAAAAGCAATCATCATCACTCCAAACAGACACCCACAAGCTCACTATAAAACAAAGCCCACACACACAGAGCCAGGTTAAGGTGGTGGAGGTGGGGTGGCCTAGCTTTAGTGCACCCAGGCCCTGTGGTATCCCTTTTCTGCAGCCATCAGCTGCTCAGAGCTATCTCTAATTGCCCATGGAAGACTTTGTATTCTGGCCCCAGAATCCTCTCTCCCTCCCCAGTCATCATCAGACCTTTACCGAATGCCTGCATCCGCAGGAAGCTGATTTATGGACCCTTGCCAAGCTGGTCTCCTGAGAAGCTCCTTAAAACCCAGTAAATTGGGGCCCCATCCTAGACATTCCGCTTCAGCTCCGGAATGTAGCAGCAGAATGTGAGACGTAAGGATGCTCTCTGGTTGATTCTCATGTGTGCTCCTGGTTGACACCCATAACGGAGTCAGGTCTTGTCTGGTTCACATGATAAACAGAGGTCCCGTAAGAAGGCATGGGCTCATTCAAAGCCACTTAGAGATTTCCTGGCCAAGAAAAGACCCAAGTATCTTGATTCGCACGTCAAGCCCAGGTCTCCGTTAGCGTAATAGCATTGACAAAAGGAAGAAAAATGAACTGTTCTTGCTAGTTATCCTTCCTTTATTCCTGAAAGAGGCCTCAGCAGGAAAAGAAAAAAAAAAAGGAAGAATATTTGAAAGCCTTATAAGCATACACTTTACATAATCAGAATAGAGAATTCGGTTTTAACATGCTACTTGCATTTAAACACAAGAAAACCAAAACAAAACAGAAATTGCTATTTCTACAGAAACCAGCCCTGTGAATTATCTGAGTGATTCCACCAGTACTTCATCCCAGGAGAAGACAGCTTCAGGGTTTTATAAATAGCTATTGTCATTCAGAGGGAATTTCTTCAATTTCTTCTTCTTTTCAATCAGGTATTATTATTGGTAATATTTCTAAAATCACTTTTGAGGTAATAAACTTGAAAATCAGAGTCTTATGGAAGCATGGGGTTTTTCTGACAAAATAAATAGCAGGGCAGGAGGAAATTGTTAGTGTCTCGTTTTAGTTAAAATATCTCATTTTGATGAAGGTCCTCAAGGGCAGGAAGCAATGTATGCACATTTAAAATTGGTGGCATCACAGCAAAACAGAGATATTAAGGGAAAATACAATAAAAGAGTGTGTTCTACACAAGCGGGAAAAATAGGACCCAGCCTCATCGGCAGCATTAGCAACATCTCAGAACACTGTGGCTGAGGTCAGCATTCCTACACCCCTCAAAATAAAAATTAACTCTTTACCAAAGGACATTATGATCAAAAGCAGACAAGTTTCATTTTCTTTGTGTCTCTTCTCATTAATGCAAAGGATAAGTCAATGGGATTCGACTAAGAGAGAGTCTCAAATTCGGACCAATTAACATTGTTCATTTCCTAACCCGAGAAAACAGATTCAGATACATAAGATAAGGCATTAAATAAAAAAAGGAAAATACTAAAAAAAAAAAAAAAAAGGTGGGAAAAACAAGATCGGAATGGGACTGTTAACCCCGGATTATCATTTTATCTCCCATCGAAGAAAGTCTTTTTTTATTGTCATCAAACAAAGGTTCAATTTCATCCAAAAGATATTTATTAAGAACAGAAGAAAGCACAGTGTCAGCTGACAAAAGGATGTCTGATTTTGTTCCTACACCACAAGAGGACACCAAATAGGAGTGGTCACATCAGTCGGGACAGAGCATGCTTTGCTCCATTAACAACTTAGTCCCCACACTGCAGTTGACCACAAGAAAGCTATTGTTGTTGTTCTTAGTCACTCACGTAAGTCTAATTGAAAGCCAATTATCTGTCTTTGGCAATTGAGAGTTGACTTAAATCGAGAGAATTTAAAGTCACTATAGCTCTTATCCCTGGTTGCTTCCACACCACCATTTTAGAGCTGCTCCTTCGAAATGCACAAGACAGAAGAGGCAAAATTGGAGCATTCTGCACACTCTTAGCCACCTCAGGCCACAGGGGACACCACGGCCACTCACATCTCCATTGGTGAGGACCTGGGCATACGGGGTTAAAGCTTTAACCACAAGGAAGCTGGAGACAGATAACCTCCCCGTGAGTTCAGGAAGAGAGATGGTGATGAGAAAGAACACAGCATCGCATCTGCCACAGGAAACCTATTAAATGTATCAGAAAATCAGGCAGACCAGAGAGCAGCATCATTCTGAGCGGCTGGGAAAGTTCTCTGAGATAGGTAAGATTCGAGTCACCTTCAAGGACAGATTAGATGGGGGATATAGAGCACGTGCTCGGTGGCAGGAACGCTGCCATCAAAACTCCAGGAGCAGGAAACGGCGTTGTGTGTTTGGAGAGTAGTGAGTAAACAAGCCTTGTCTGACAGTGGTCAGTGAATAATGGAAGACAGGTATTCAGAGTAGCTGGAGGGGCAGGATGAGGCGGGAATCACATTTTGGAGACTTATGAGCTCCAGGGAAAGGAAGTTAAAATACTTTTTCAGAAGCATCACTGTGGTGTGTGAAGCCAGACTATCCAGGTAACCCCAGGTATGGCCCAGATGTCCAATCCACACAGCTGCAAGTCACCCAACTCACGCCATTACCTCGAGTATCCAGATACTCACTAATCCCTTTTGATTCTGCTTCTTACAAGTATGTCAGAGCCGCACAGTCCCCTATGTCCCCAGGGCCTGCGCCTTAGTCCAGACCCTCAGGATCACTTACTTGGTACCATGAAATGGATGTTTGTGTTATCCTAAAATTCACATGTTCAAACCCCAATCTTCAGTGTGGTAGGGTTTGAAGATGGAGCCGTGGGAAGCAGAACCCTCATGATTGGCTAAGAGACAGAAAGCTCTCTCTTCTTTCCTCCTCCTCCCCCTTTTTCTCACTCTCTCTCCCCACACTCTCTACCACGTGACCACACAGCAAAAGGCAGTTGTCTGCACAGGAGAACCTGACTAGGCCATACCTTGAACTTGGACTTTAGCCTCCAGAACTTTGAGATACACATGTCTGTTACGGAAGTCCCAGGCCCTGGTGTTTGTTAGAGCAGCCCATGGTGACTAAGGTGCCCGGCCTCTCGCCACGTCTTCGTCCACAGTCTCCCTGTCCCTGGCCTCTCTGCCCTTCAGTGTCAGCCTGACACCACAGGCCAGAGGGCCTTCCTAAAAACCGTTTCTAAAATGATATAACGCAAGGGCCCCTTTCTGACCTGGCCCTGTCTATGTCACCTCCTCCCCATACCAAACCATTTGGACATTCTCTGAAAATGTCAGGTTTTGTATGACTCCGGAGCATTTGATATACGCTGTTCCTTTTGACTCAAAGGCCTCCCACTCTTTTCTGCTCAGAAAAATCATATTCGTTCTGCAGAGCCTCTCTGTAAAACAGCCTCCTCCCGATTCTTCCCTCGGTTAATAATTCCCTCCTCTGTGCTAACTTTACATGCTTCTAAAACATTTTATTGCCTCTGTGTGTTTGCACTGGATCATAGCCTGGTCACTTCCCCATACACAACGTGAGCTCCAGAGAACAGGAAATGTGTCCTCTTCACCTTTGGCTCCCCAGGCCCAAGCCCTGGTCTGGTTCAGAGAACACGCTCAGTAAACACTTTTCAATCCAATGTGAAGTTAATGTAATAGACACTCGCTAAGGTAGGATCTGGGTCTGATTCCCAGGCTTCATACTACCTGTTCCAGTGTAATAATAATCATCAGAATAATATAGAATAGTATAAAGGAAGAATATGGAGAAGAAAAATGCTATGGATCCAGTAGGACAGAATTCTTTAATCATACTTAATAATAGTTTTTAAGACGTTATTCTGGGCCAGATGCTGTGAAAGCTGCTTTCAATATATTATCTCACTTAACATCAAAACAAACCCCTTGAAGAAGACAGACTATTATTATCCACATTTTGAAGATGAATAAATTGAGGCCCAGAGGAATTAAGCATTTGGCCCAAGGCCAGACAGCTAGCACGCGTGGAGCCAGGATCTGAATCCAGACACTCTGAAACAGAACCAATAGGAAAGCTGCTCTGGGATACAAAAACAAGCTCAGATATTAGGACCAAAGTGAAAGAAAGATGCAGAGAGAAATTAGGGCAACACCAAGGCAAGAGAGATGCTGGAAGGGGAGCACAAGGACATATATGAAGCTCCCTGCCCTCGGTAATTTAGAAAAACCCTGAGTATGTGTTCATAGGAGTGGTATGTTAACCACATGTTTTTAAATAGAAACCATACTTGATGAACTATGTGCTCGGTCTGTACTTAGATCTAAACGTTTGACAAGGGGACAATCAATACCTCATTATGATAAATATAATTACTAGGCAAGGAAAACAAAATGAATCAGCATCATTAGTAGTTTAAACAAATGCAGCATGACACCGGAAGGAAGTGCCCCAAGAACAAGTGAAGTGTACATCTAAGTGGCTACTTTTCACTGTTCACTTTTCCCCTTTTACTAAATTCTAAAGTGTCTCTATCCATGGGCAGTGTATTTATTACAAAGTCTGCCAGAGATGTCCTGCCCTGTGGTATAGGATGTAGGGAAAGTTAAATGGAAGAGGGAAGAGTGAGTAAAGGAAAGAAAGAGAGAGAGAGAGAGAAAAAAAAGAATTCCTTTGATTCCCAAGAGCTACACTAGCATTCAATTCTATTCCAAAAATGTGTATTAAACTTCTGACTTGCAGCTTGAACAGAGCTCAGTGACAGGGAACACCACAGTCTGTCCTCTTGCTGGGAGGCGGTGATATCTACAATCAGATCCTAACAAAGCTTTCTTGCCAGGGGAAGACCAGAGGAAAGAATCTTAGCAGAGGCGACAGAACAGTAATGCAAGAAAGGCCACAGTCCCAGGTCAGACAAAGGGACTGGGACTAAGGTGGCCGCAGCAGGAACAACTAAAGTGGACAGATAAGAAAGATCTCCGTGAGGGAGAAACAGCAGGAGTTGGGTACAGTGATGTGTTGTGCCCGAGGATGTGACAGAGTGAAGTGACAGTGCCTAAGCATAGACTTGCAAAACTGGAACAGAAATGGAGCCCATCCTCAAAAGGAAGGATGCAAAGGGAAGAACACGTTTCCAGATAAAAGGTGTCTTCGGCTTAGGACATCCTGGTCTCTTGGTGTCTGTGGGACAGACTCAGGGATGCGTCTTCTAGGCTTTTGGACAGCTGGGTCCATAGTTCAGGAGAGAGACAGGAACCAGAGAGTTCCATCAGGGATTCATCACTACAATATGATGAGACTCAAAGAAGGAGACAAGATCACGCCGTGAGAAAGCATTGAGAAGAGAACGTGGGAACAGAATCCTGAAGAAAACCAACACCGAAAGGACAAGTTGGAGGAAACGAGCCCATAAAACGTAGTCAGAAGAACAGACAGGGAAGCTGAAGGGAAAGCAGCAGACTGTGATACCATGCAAGGTGAAAAAAGAACTTATCTCAACAAGGAGGAAGTCGTCAGCTGTGTCACGTGCTTCTGAAAAGCCAAGGAAGGTACGAACCCCAAAGCCACCATCAGCTTCAATACCAATGGACTGCTTGTCCCTTCGGTGAGAGTTACTCATTGGAGTGATTGATTGATAGGTTGCAGGAGTAGCCTTTGGTGGGTGGGGATAAAATGTACATTGACAATTCTTTTAGGATGGGAGTGCATCTCAAAGAAGACGGACAGTCAGGGGATATTTTTAAGACGTGAGAAACTTGAAAGTGTTTCTATGCAACTGGGAAGGAGCTAGTAGAAGAGGTAGGATTCTAAATGAAGGCGAAGAGAAGGGGTGATGGAAGCATGAAGTCCTCAAGAAGATACGAGGAGAAGGCATTCAGAGACTGTTCTTTGCCAGGAACGGATCACACAAAGACCTGTGACAAGAAGGGATTCAGAAGTAATATGCAGAGCAAAGAAGCTACATTTGTAGAGCCTAACCCAGGATTTTCATCATCAATCAATCAATCAATAGCCAAATGAGGAATTCACCGTCTGAGAGCAGAGAGCCTCCTATTCACTCGGGTCTCTGTTCTATTAGCACAGCAGACTGGGGCACGGGAATTCACACAACAGAAAGAGAGGACAATCCCCAGCTCTGCCACACAGCTGTATCATGACTTACAATAACCACTTGACTTCACACACCTTCGAATGCAAACAGATACACTTACCAGCTTCCTATGAATAAGTCTGAAATGAGGCTCATTAAAGATGGACCACAGAATGCCTTCGGAATGGAATTCCAAGTATTTATTAAGTGCCCACTCTTCCAGGGCTGTCACCGTTCCCAAAGGAATAGGACTGGCCTACATCTGAGTGGTGCCGGACCAGTGATTACTGTGCCACATCTAGACGGACAACGTGCAGGTTCATGGAGCCCATCCAAGATAACCTTTCAGTGAATCTGGGACAGAGCCTGTCTAGTACCCGTATTTCTACCAGGGTCATTGGTGATGCCAGACCATTTGGAAACCCAATACTGTATAACACGTAGCAAACCTTCCCAGGCATCATCTAATTTAATGCACACGCGAGGTGTTGGAGCTCTCAAATTGAAAACAAAAACAAGTACTCACATCTCAGTAAATAAAAGTGTCTACTGTTCATGGGCGCCTTAGGTCAGATAAGACGTAACTATCGAGTGTACGCCATGTACCAAAAAACGCCATCCCTGGCAAAGGGACTATACACATTTGCAGTGTACTGAAGGCTTTCCTCAAACATATCTTAGTCTACTATGAAAGAAAAGGAAAGTAGGATTTCATTTTTTTTTTCACGGGGATGGATGGGGACCATGGCGTTTGGAATGCAGTCAGCAGTAACATCACGGCTAGATGGAGATTGGGGGGACTGTTTCATAAACTATGTAAATATCTAACCAATGTACTGTATACTTGAAACTAAAAATGAAATAAAATAAATACTAAAAAAAGGAAGGAAAGAAGGGAGGGAGGGAAGAAAATCAACCAACGATGCCTGTTCAGTTTGGTGTTTGGATTTTCTTGTCCACCCACCCCCACTCCCCCACCCCCGCACCCCCCAACCCCCAGACTTCAGTACTGGAGTTCACACTCCCTGAACACAGGACGCGGGCTGGCGGCGCCCTCAGGTACAATGGGCCTGGAGGCGGAGCTGGGGGCAGCGGTGGGAAGCGCGCAGCGACACCTTGCAGAAGCGCCGAGCCCCTCGCGCGCTCCCCGGGACGTTCACACCTCCGCTCCGCTCGCCGGGTAGGCGCGCGCCTCAGGGTGCGCGCACGGGGCCAGGACGGGGAGGGGTGGCTCCAGCATTGGAGACCCGCCCCCACTCCCCGCCCCCTCCCGCGGAGATTGACAGGGCCTGGGCACCCGCCCCAACCAATGAGCGCGTCCCGGGGCGGGCCCTGGACCCAATCGCTCCGGCTACTTAGAGTCGTCGCCTGGGCTGTGGGAAACCAGAACCGAGCGGGGACTGCCCAGGTGGACCAGGCGCCCCAGCCAGCGCCGACTCGCCACGCACCGCCACGCGCCACGCGCCGCTCCGCGCAGGACAGAGCGGAGCTGCTGCCCCACGCGCCGCCCAGGACCCTCTCGCCACCGCCGCCACCGCCTCCGCAGCACCCATGGGGAACAGGAGACTTTAAAGGAGTTTGGGGTTTCGGGAGCAGGGAAATCACGGGTACGGAAAGGCGGCTCGGCTGTCTCTGCCTTGGGAACGTTTTTCTTCTTCGATCGTTTGGACCCGGTGCCGGGTAGGGGGGTCGGGGGGCGTTCTGGCTGAAAGTGGACCTTCCTGCACAATCCACTCGCACCCCGCACTCGTTCCCAGCGCCCGCGTCCCCCTCCCCTCCCTCGCCTCTTTGTTATGTTAGCTTCTTTGAGACAGAGCAGCCCAGCCCTGGCAGCGGCCGGGTCGGCGCGCTGGCGAGAAGGCAGGGGAAGTAAGGGGCAGAGTGCACCTGCCTGTGTGGCCAGGTGTGCCCGGGCGCCGGGGCGTGCGTTCGAGTGGGGGGCTGGAACTGCGTACGCATGTGGGGGTCCGAGTGTGCCATCGAGAAGGTCTGTCGCTGTGTGTGTGTGTGTGTGTGTGTGTGACACTATCGCATCAGGGCACGAGCAGTGTCTGGACTCCAAGTGTGCACAATGCCGCTGGTGTCAGGTGAGGGCCTGCGAATGTGCCCGGTTGTCACTGTGCGAGGCGCGGGCAGGAGAGCAGCGGGACCTGGCGCCAAACTGAGGGGTGGGTGGTGGGTGGTGGGTGGTGGGTGGTGGGTGGAGAGGGTGGGGGAACAGGAATGCAAGCGCAGCTCGCTCCGAGCTCCGAAGACTTAGGCGCCCCCTCTCGCTCCCAGCTGACCCCTCCGTCCTTCCCTGAGTACGCCTCCCACGCTGCCACCACCCGCGCTGTCCCACCCACGGGGACCCCACGCCCTCCAGGCCTCCTGCCTGTTTTCTCTCGTGGGAGTCGGGCCGGGTTCAGGACGGAGTCCGCGGCCGTGCTGTGGCGACCGCGCTCACTTGCTGGTGGCCTCCGGGCCCGTCCTACCCGCAGCGGGGACCCGGCAGCCTCGGCTGGCCGGGGGACTCCGGTACCGTAGCGTGGACGGGTGGGCGGGCGGGTCCCAGGGGCGCTGCACGTCCCGCGGAGGGGCAGCTGCATTCTGATCGCGTCCCCCGCTCTCCTCCGATCCCGCAGGTCCCCGCTTCTGGCCCTCACCTCGCCGCGTCATTGATGGGCAACCAACTGGACCGCATCACCCACCTCAACTACAGCGAGCTGCCCACAGGGGACCCGTCGGGGATCGAGAAGGACGAGCTGAGGGTCGGGGTCGCCTACTTCTTCTCGGATGAGGAGGAGGACCTGGACGAACGCGGCCAGCCCGACAAGTTTGGCGTGAAGGCCGCTCCGGGCTGCACCCCCGAGCCGGAGAGCCCCAGCCACCACCATCACCACCATCACCACCACCACCACCACCACCACCTGCTGCACCAGTTGGTCCTTAACGAAACTCAGTTCTCCGCCTTTCGGGGCCAGGAATGCATCTTTTCCAAAGTGAGCGGCGGCCCGCAGGGCGCCGACCTGAGCGTCTGTGCGGTCACCGCGCTGCCCGCGCTCTGCGAGCCGGGCGACCTGCTGGAGCTGCTGTGGCTGCAGCCGGAGCCGCCCGCGCCCGCGCCCGCCCCGCACTGGGCCGTGTACGTGGGCGACGGGCACATCATCCACCTGCACCAGGGCGAGATCCGCCAGGACAGCCTGTACGAGGCGGGCGCGGCCAACGTGGGCCGCGTGGTGAATAGCTGGTACCGCTACCGCCCCCTGGTGGCCGAGCTGGTGGTGCAGAACGCCTGCGGCCACCTGGGCCTCAAGAGCGAGGAGATCTGCTGGACGAACTCGGAGAGCTTCGCCGCCTGGTGCCGCTTCGGCAAGAGGGAGTTCAAGGCCGGGGGCGAGGTGCCGGCCGGCACGCAGCCCCCGCAGCAGCAGTACTATCTCAAGGTGCACCTGGGCGACAACAAGGTGCACACGGCCAGGTTTCACAGCCTGGAAGACCTCATCCGCGAGAAGCGCCGCATCGACGCCAGCGGGCGCCTGCGCGTGCTCCAGGAGCTGGCCGACCTGGTGGACGACAAGGAGTAGCGTGGGGGTGCTGCCTGCCTCCCCCTCCTGGGTCCCCCGCGTCCCGCCCCCTCCCCAGCCGGCGATTCCGCTCCCCCGCCTCCCGCGCGCGCGCCCTCCGCGAGCCAGCGCCCGGCCGCACCCTCGCACCCCTCCAGCAAGTGGCAGGAAGTCTCGGGGACTGGCTCGGGGACTGGGAGGGCGACTGTGCGAGCCTGGCCGAGATGCCGGGCAGTGGCGACGGTGTTGGGAAACGGAGCGCGCTTTCCCCTGGAGTTATGAGGGGGTTTGGGGGGGGGGGGAGCGGGGAAGGAGAAAGGGCTGAAGGGAGCAGGGACTAGACTGCTCCCCGAGCCACTGCTCAGCGACTGTCACCCCACCTACTAGAAAGAGACCATCACCGTCCCCAAACGCGCACCCGAAGACCGGTCGGAGGTGAGGAATTGGGCTTGTCATGGCGCAGTTCAGCTCCTGTATGGCTGTGTCCCCAGATCGCAGGATTTCCAAGAAATCCAGCCTGTCCCCTATGCACTTGTGAATCATTGCACAAGACAGCGGGACTCCGGGCGATCCCAAGGCGGCCTGGGGCTGTTCCCAGCTCCCCAGGTCCCCTGCCGCCGGGTCCAGGCTCTGGGCCAACCTAGATCGTGTTTGCTTCTTGTTATTTCCACCCGGGGAAGAGAGCGCCGCCCCCACCCGCATTCGCCTGCGAGTCTTCCTCTCGGTCCGGAGAGGAACATGGCGCAGCTAATTTGGTGAGGAGCTCCGGCCCCGCCCCCCCTGGCAAGGAGAAGGTTCTCCTGGCATCTGGGACCTCGCATTCGTGGAGGAGGGCGCGCTCGTTGTCCTTAACCCTAGATTGCTCCGTCCCTGGGCTGCATTTCAAAAATAATCCTATTTTTAAAGGGGTTGGAGGAGAGGGAGGGGGAAGACATGGCAGCATTCCAGAAACCAGCATTATTACAGCACCATAGCCAGTATATTCAGTTTGGCTTTTCTTAGCATAGAAATCTTAGACGATGGGGAAGTGGAAATAAAGTTTTAGAAATGAGGGAGCAGTTTTCCAACTATGTCAACAAAGCCTATCTGTTGATGTTTTTATTGATCATCTTAGCAACGCGCTAATAAAATTTCAAATTGAAATTTTTATTTTCATGGCTTTAATCCATGATAGTTTAAATACTGGGGGCCATTAAGAGTGGATTTAGCTAAGAGCTTAGCTAACATTGCCTTTTCACTCTGTTTTACTCGGATCCTTTGAGAATTGTTTTTTTGACTGTCGTAGTTAATTTTTCTTCTTCTTCTTTTTTTTTTTTTTGGCTTTAAATGCCAGCCCTAGCCATGGTAGAATTGTGAATCAATGTGTATATTGTACTGAATTTCTGTCAGGTAAGGGGTTTACTGCTTTGGTGAAAATTGCTAGCAGGTTCCACAATGTTTTTTTTTTTTTTCTATGTCGCAAACCATTCCCATTCCACGTTTGCATTTCTATTTTTCTTCCTCTCCCCTTGATCTCCTTAAAACATAATCTATAGTTCCTGGCTTTCCCTCTCCTCTTTAGAGAGTCCAAAAGTCATTCCGAAA
Source organism: Macroglossus sobrinus (assembly GCA_004027375.1). NCBI lineage: Eukaryota > Metazoa > Chordata > Mammalia > Chiroptera > Pteropodidae > Macroglossus > Macroglossus sobrinus. Next base: position 45,215 of record PVKZ01004701.1, on the reverse strand, counting down.
CACTAGAAAGGACTTGCAGGGTCAGGAAAATGTGTATTTTTTCAAAAAATTAAGGCAGTTTGAAACCCCTTCCCTAGGCAAGGATTCACCAACTTTTTGCCCTGCGCTGCAGCCCCAGTCTGACTGTTACTTAATTCAGTGCGTTTGACACCTAAAGCATCCACCTCCCTGTCCAGGGATTCTGTCAAATAATTGTGTTTAGCTAATTTTCGCAAGCAACTGCCTATTGACAGCTGTGATTTAGTCGAACAGCAAATATTACGGCCAAAGCCAGTGTCTTGGCATTTCAAAAATAATGCAATAAAAAAAACTAGTCGAGGTTAGCTGAGACTGGAAATGCCTTTTTCATAGTAAATGATTCATTTCTGTTTTGTGTTTTGGCTTTCATCCTGGATTCAATCCCTGATCTTGAATCAAAAGGTCAGATCAATGGAATATGAAAACTAGAGTATTTTTCTTAAGCCTATCGAGTGATTTATTTTTTAAAAATGTTTAAATGCATATGCTTTTCTTTCAGCACCTACGATGGCAAAACTTTTGTAAGGACTTACCTTTGCATGTATGGAGAACTGAAAGTCATTTATTTCCCTACCTTATTCCTCTTTCGAATAACAGATGGCAGATCATAAACCAAAATTCTTTACTGTATCTACAGTCCACAGTCCTCGCTGTGTCCTCCTACTGTACCTTGGCTCTCTGCTGTATTAAACGCCGTCCTAAACACTTGATCCAACAGGACTCCTTCGTGCCATTTTGTTTTCTACCTGTCACTCAGAGGATGGGAATTCAGCAAAAGATATGAATCTGTCTATCACACCTGAAACTAAGATTTATTTCTTCTGATGGCACATAATCGGATTTTTTTCTCTTACTAGGAGGGTCACTATGACAGAGGAATGGCTTATCAGCTTTATACTTGCCAAAGCTGTTAAAGATAAGTTTGGCAGCCCAAGTAGCATTCATCGCTATACTGGTATATTAAGGATTGGGTCGATAGTACTACTTCTACAAACTCACAATAGTAAAACACCAGTTACAAAGAAAGCTTGAAAGGTTTGTAAGATTTCTCATATTCTTGCTGAATATTGTCACTGATTTTCTGTTGCTCAATATTAATAACAACCAATAGCAGAAAAAGTCTAATCATAGTGTGTCATGGAGAGGATAGCAGCAAAACATAATCTAATAGCTTTATTTAAAAAATACATATTTTTAGGGCATTATGAATGAAGTGAGTGAAACCAAGAAGGTAGAAATCCCCTCTGAAGATGGCATGGGTACACTTGACTTTTATTATACAATACCTCTGGATTTTATCAGAGTTATCAAAATTAAACTAAAAATACTGGGAGGAAAAAGGGAAGCTGGGCATACTTTAAACAGTCAGCCCTGAAATACTGTTATTCCTGAAGTATATTCCTTTTTGGAGAAGTTACATATATTGCATTTTTTAAAAAATAAAATTAAAAGTCTATCAATGAGCCAAACATATATATATATATATATATATATATATATATATATATATATATATCCTCGATATTTAAAAATTTAAATACCTGTCATTCATGACTGTATTTTATTAAAAGAAAGTAACTATGTTCACTTATAGTTAGAAAACACTTGTGCCAGATTAGAACAGCCAATGCAGAAGCAGCTATAAGTTCAGCAATGTCAGATGATTTTACTAGATTTTTAAATTTTTGATGTTTATCTTCCTCTTTGTATCATGATTCTACAATGAACACTTTTTTGTCAGAAAAGCATGTTATCAGTGTTTACAAACTAGTGAATTATCTGAATAAGTTAGTATATCCCAACAATCTTCAAGCATTACCTCATTGATCATGTTTTGTGTGTGCTTTCAACATCCATATGAGTTCAAGGTCTTAGTCCTCTTAGAGAAGGGTCCAATTTTGGTGAAATTAATACTAATTGCATAAACGTTACAGAACCATCTAATTTCTTTTGATCCACATGCACATCCTCAAAGCTTTCTGCTTTCTCTTTTTTAAACAAATGTAAGTAATCTAGTTAGGTTTGCCTTTCAGAGATGCTTCGCCACACATACAAAGGATCTGCAGGTAAAAAATACAGGTTTCTTGGTCTCTCGAGACATGAAGAATAGTGTTTAAAAAATGGTTGTCTAAGACCCACTCAATTTTTTGTTCACAATTATTAACTATTAGCAGTATATAAATACACACATTCATTAATTTACATATTTACACGTGCACGTGCATGTATGTGTACGTGTATGTGTGTGTGTATATATATATATATATATATATATATAATTTCTACCTATAGCTAGAAATTATGATTTCATTCAGAACTACATATAGAAATAGATCTGCACACGCATGCATACTATTTTAAAACAAAATAGAGAATGACTTGAGACCTGCAAAAACAGGAGGGAAGGTTTTAGGGGTCAAAATAGCAAATGAGGAACTGCGACAGCAAGGCAACTATGCCTAAAACTTAGCATACATAAGGAGAAGAAAATGTGGCACTGGTAGTTTATTCTATTCTCACTTTTAGACAAACATGGTCCTTGTTTCCCTAAAAAAAAACAGAAGATTCGAAGGAAAGCTGTAAAGATTAGGAAGTAATTGAAAAATAAGACACAAGATGAAGTGGGGAGCTTATGAGACGCTAAACTAATAAGCTTTTCCACAGGGTGTACCTGTTTTCCATGCTAACTAATGACAGCGAAGCTCTTATTTCCCTACCATTTAACGATTGATAACATGTCCTTGAATCTTAGCTCTTATGTTGTATGTGTACCTCATCTGAACTTGCAATGTAGAGATTTCAGTGTTTGAATGTGTTGGGAAAAAGGAAAAATCGTTTTGTCTGCCCTGGCTGCGGAGGGTGAGTTTTGTGATGATGCTTTCCTTGGTCACATCTCGGCAAGCAGTTCCCCATGCTGTGAGCTTTATCAGCCTCTCTGGCTGATGGCACCAGGCACATAGTAGGTGCTCGTAAGGCTGTAGGATTTCTCCATTGTAAGTGGTTCTCCGTGATACCTGACTACCAGGAAGACCAGAAATCCCACTTGACTGGTCCGTAAAGAAAATCTAAATTCCTCTAACTGAAATTGGCAGGGTTTTCCCGCCTCAGAAGGCTCATGGAAATATAATTTAGGAGGCTTAAGGCTAGTTTCAGTTAAAGGGCATTCCGAACATTCTGTTTGCTTCGAGCAAAAAATAATCTATCAAAGAATCCCAAGAAAAAAAAATGTTCTCTTGTCATTTGGTTGGAAAGGAGAAAGCCAATTCACAATTCTGAGTATAGCTCCTCACAACTTCATCTCTCATTTACCTCAAGGAGAGATTTTTCTCACATGAAATCACAAGATTATTTCTTCAGAAGGAAGCTTATTATTGAAGCTCTTGCTTACAATTTTCTCTAGTTATGTAGGGAAAAACCTACTATAAGATAAGCTTTACTCTCTGGGAAAATTAGATTTGATGGGGTTTGGTCATGGGTGTTTTTTTGCTAAATAAAAATTAGTTTTGTTTTTTTTTACATATAAAAAGATCCAAATAATTGGTAAGCCCATTGACTTTTATAATCCAATTTTTTTAAAATGTGTACATGAGTTCTGTACTTAATTTTGTCCAGTGGGGCGAGGCTTGTAAAATATTAGGTGTGAATACGCTCAATATCCTAAATTTCAAGCACAAAATAAATGCTTCACAAGCTAGCGAGAGCTACGTTCAGTGTCCTTAGGGAATTCTTTCCATCAGCCTGTGATACAAACATCGATGTTCTACTCATGCCACAAAGGCAAACTTGAGGGCTTCTTTATTTTAAGCATACTGCTATTTGCTTTAACAAAAAAGTTATTCTAAATTCCATCATTTTCCCCTCCAGCCATCCCACAAGATGGCAGCTCTTTGTTTAGTGCTGAGCCCACTGTTTTCAGATTTCAGATTCTCCTGGAAAATGAGCAGATGGGGGGAAACCATACTGAAGGTGATTTTGAAAAACATCTTCCAATTCCCAATAGAGCAAGTTTTTTTCCCTCTGGGCATCCCCTGCCTTGTGCTTCTCAGAGGCAGTGTCTACCTGGGGTCTGAGCCACAGAGAGGCCAGGCCCAAGAGTAGGAGTGCTTGATTTATCGCATAAAAATACAGGCCACTCAATTACATTTGAAATTCAGATAAACAAAGAATAGTCATTTTTAGTATAAGAATGTCCCGTGTAATACCTGAGATATTATTATACTGAAAATTAACTGTTTCTCTGAAATTCAAATGAAACTGCATACTCAGTATATGTCCCTACCCAGGGACAGCCTTACCATCTCTAAAAAGCCACAGACTTCTGATTTTTTTAGAGCTGACACACTAAGGCCACACCCCCCAACCCCTCCCCACCCCCCACAGCATGGACGTCTTACCAGATTGCTCATGTGTCTTTTAAGGCCAAAGCCAGATTCAGGCCCAGGAATGAGCATCTGGTCCAGGAGAAGACTCAGAAGGAAAAGTTCACAGGGTCCCTGGTCATCGAGAGAGTCGGGTGTGTGTGTGTGTGTGTGTGTGTGTGTGTGTGTGTGTGCGCGCGCGCGCGCGTGTGAATGAGTGAGTGTTTCGTGTCTCTATTCTTATACTCTTTTGATTATATTTTATAAGACATGACATCCTTTATCCAGGAGTATGACAAATACTTTCCCAGATTCAATCATAAATACTCTGTGCCGCTGTTTTTAATCCTACTTGTTATTTATCCCAATCTGGGTCGTCACTTTATACCTGGCTATTGCACAGCTTCCTCACCTGTCTCCATCCCGATGTCTCCTCTATCCAAACACATCCAGCCATACTGACCTTTCTAAATACAGACCTACCACTCACAAGAGAAAGGTCGGGCTCCCTATAGGGGCGGTCAGGGTCCCCTAGGGCCTGACTTCTATGACCAGCTGCATTTTTCTTCACTCTCAGATTATACTGTGGCCACACGGAGTATTTTGCGTAACATGCATTTTTCATTCTTGTTCCCATAACTTTTTATATTATTGCCTTCATCCAATTGCCATTCTTCATTCCTGAGTGGAAAACCCTTATCTATCCATCCTTCGTGGCCTAGCTCCATGTTCCCCTTAGCATGGTGTTCGTCCTTTTTTTATGTGTATTCCCATTGACTTTGTTTATACCGACCCCATACTTTCTCTCCTATACTAGAAATAGTATTTACATCTGTCTCTCCCTGGGCAGAGTTGTTTAGGGAAAGCCCCGTGACATACTCATGTTTGTAGCTGCAAAGTCTACCACTTGCAATAGTTGTTCAATGAGTCTACTGAATGAGTGGAAAAAGAACCAGGGAAGGGAGGAGAGCTGTCTCTGCTCTCAGTATGTGAGGCATGCTGCCCACGACCTCTCTCTGAGCCAAACCACGGCTGGAATGGGCTACAAGTGTCTATCAATTCACACATGATTCCCTCTAAGACCCACATAGTAGAACATTAGCTTCTAGTTAGAAAATAAGCTGGAATTATGAGGAATCTATACTGCATTATATTACACTAGAAATGAGGAGAGATTAGCCATATGTCACATCAACGTTTTCTCGGGCCTGGTTCTATCGATAGAAGCATTTCTTCATGAATAAACTTTATGAGTTTCATTACGATGGAAATACAGATTTCTCTCCTCTTGGTAATTTAATTTCCACCTAGGTGAGATAAACTCTGAGAGCTGTACATTGAGAAGGCAGCTGAGGAGTGACATCTGGAAGTAAAGATGAGACAAGACATTTCCAAATGAGCCACTTTAGGGAATGGGTCCTCGAGAGGCAGAGATGCTCAGCTTGGTGCAGAGAGAAGCTGCTGAACACCCAGGTCCTGTTTACCTAGTGGAAAGTAAAATCTCTCCCGATTTTACTACCAGGCAAATACATCCCGTGGCACGTGTGGAAGGAAGGACAGAATCACCAGGACTGACATTCCAGCAGGCAGAACAGAAGAAGTCCAGCCTCCTCTCACTGATGACATTTGGACCTCCAGACTGGTTAAATAGCTCGAATAATTTGAAATCATTTTAAATCCAACTGAGCACTAAAAATGTAACTAGATTAAGGTTATGAAATACACACACACACACACACACACACACACACACACACATACTTTTATATTTGATATTTTCCCTGGAACTCTTAGAAGGAGCACCCGTGCTTTCCCAGGAAGTTACGATTCTCTTAGGACCTCCAGACATCTAATATAGTTTAATCTGGTTTCCGTCATGGTTATGGTTGTCTGCACCTAAGTTGAGTCATTTTAATTTAGGATTTTAAACCATATTATCCCATTGAGGAAGAAAAAATAAGTGTCAAAATTCAAATTCAACCATGGAGTGCTTCTTATAAATAAAATAGTATTACTAATTTGGGATTTGCAACCCCAGTAAGTATGGGTGGGGATAAAATATTGCTTTGGTCCAGAGAGCAATTTCTAGAGGAGACACTAGACCAGGTTTTTCATTATACAGCCTCACCGTTCTGACTTCAGAAATCAGGTCCCCTCGCGTGCATCTCTGCTTTATCTGTGTACAATTTTACGAGACAGGATCTACACAAGGAAATGGGAGTGCAGGTACTTACATCCGCTCTCTACAGACCAACAAAATAAGCGCTTGACAGCCCAGATCTGTGTTGCCCACGTGACTTCCTTAAGGAAGTACCTCCACTCCCATAACTTGCCAGGTAAAATCCAGACTGCATGGTCCCATTCCGGTGCTGCCCGGTGTGCCCCTATGCCCCAGCCTGCGATGCTTCGTCCAGCACTGTGCTCTCTGGCTGTGTCATCTGTACTGAACCACGCAGCTCTCTCCCAAAGCCATGCCACTGTATGCCTTTGCTCAGGTGGTTTCATCTGTGTGGAACATCCTTCTCCCCCCCTGGGCCACATGTCAGCATCTTCCTCATTCTTTAGGATGCAGCTTACTTACCAGGTGCTTTGATAAGCATCCCACCACCACCTCCTACAACACCACTTATTTCAAAAATATCAACGGGCCAACTTCATCCTTCTCACAGAGTTTCTGTAGGTTTAACCAAACACTCAGCATGTATTCTACCTATTTAATATTTCAATTCTCACACCCTAAAGTAAGTCAAACGTCATTTACTTAAGTTAATGGGAACCAGACTGCCTTCTGAAATAGGTTTTAATGTTGAGGCAGGGATCGTGGCATTTTGAACTTTGGTTCTGTAGTAGCAAATATCTGGTGATATTAGATGCTCAACTAATGCTGACTTAATTCAGTTCAGTAAATTCCAAAGGAATTCCCCTTCCACGAGAACAATAAGTGATATTTTTAAATTGTTTTAATGTCAGAACAACTCCTTAAACATTTGTTGGGACCCTAATAAAGGCAAGCCTTTCTTTTGGATCATACAGATACAAAACATCACCTAGACTTCCAGAACTCAAACTGGTAAAAGGAGACGGGCACACTATTAGCCATAATTCACTACGGTCTGGAATATGGGTCATTACCCAGGTATAACTAAAAAATTACTGTAGACGGTCAAAGGAAAAAGCATTAGATACCAGCTTCGATAAATGAACGTCACTGACATAATAGAGACGAATGATGTTCTTAAGACAAATATACAATTTTGTTGGGAAAACAGACATAATTTTTCACGTTATTTAAATGCAATAGACTATCTTCTGTTATTTATGTGCAGAAAGTTTTCTTGGAGTGAGTTCGGTTCTATGAATTCTGTACAAGTGATATGTGAATATATTGTAGCAAAGCCTTTTTGCTATGAAACTATTTAGGTTGGCAGGTTATTAGCATTAAATTTACCAGTTAATTCATCTCCCGGTACATCTTTGTAGGCGAGATCTCTGCTAGATGAACCAAATCCCTAAGTTTCAGTTTACAGAGTCAGGACACGTTTTTAGTGGAAAGCTGTGCAGGCCAGTGGCTTCTTGGGCTGAGACTGGGCCCAGAACAGTGACAACCTTAGGCCAGCAGAGAGCAGGTGCTCTCACTCAGGGAAAGAGGTCAAGGTCACAGACAGAACGACAGGGCCACAGATCAGTTTTGAGGGGCAAGGAGAACTCTAAGGACAAAATAATCAGAATGTTAGAACCCACGAGGGCAGTGGTCAGATACGCAGGGCGCAAAGCATTTCGGGATGAAGACCATCTTGAATGAGCAGAATTCATAGATGAGGTGGATCTATTGCTAAAAGGATTTTGACAACTCTGAGATATGACACTGGCCCAGAGTCTATATAAATATTTCAATTTTAAAGCATATTGTGTTTAAGTTAAAAATAGCCTTTGGAATGAAAACCGAAGATCTATTATCTTTGACAATGTTCTTTCAATACAAATACAATTTCTTTGAGGAAAAACAATTCTAAGCCTCTGGTCTAAGGAGACCCTGAATTTGCTCAGATGTTTCCAGTGGCCTTTGGCATGACGCTTCAGCTTTCAAAAAGCTTCTAATCATTTCCGTAAATACCTCCATGAAATTTAGCATATAATACTGGCAAAAAATTTCCTTCTCGTGAGGAATTACCATTTGATTTACAAAGGAGAAATCCCAGATCACACGTGAAGATTGAGAAACAGCCAAACTGCCAGGTGTACCAGCGTCAGTGACCGGACTGCGTTTTCAAAGTGCTGAATCTCACGTGAATGTATTCCGAAGAGAAACAGCTGACTTTATGCATTTATTTTAATCAGATTGTGAAAACAGTCCATTTACAGTATATAAAAAAAAAACACTTGTCTTTTAGAAATGCTAGGTAGAATATTTTAATAAATTAAATTTGCCTGCCTGTCAAACCTGTCAAATTGACAAGAACCCTCAAGGAGGATTGCTGAGGTTGTAGTTCTATCTTCCAATAGGAATACATTTGAATTTTAATATGGGCTGCTTAGAGGAAGAACCCATCCATTAGAGAGTAATTTTAAGTAACAAACAATAATAATATCCTGTTTCCCACCTCACAGGGTCGAATTGATTTTGTTTCCCTTGCAAACACTTTTATGGCCTACAATATCTCTACTGGGTTTATCTATGATGATGAAATAATCTAAGGAGGCAAAATCAGTTCACATCGTCAGAAGAGGAACTGCTGACATTTGCTCAGACATGTGTAGCTTACACAGTCATCTGTCATTCTCATGAGCAACCTGTGTCGGTCAGGTTTTACTTGGAGACAAGGAGGCTTGGTACAGGCCCACAACAGCTCAAGATTAAAGTGTCTTGCATTTAGAACCAGACCTTTAATTCAGGTGTTCTGATCCAAAGCCATCCTATTTCTCTGTATCTCGTGATATTTTCCTAGAATAATCTAATGTCTCCTTCTACCCTCTATTCTTAGGGAAAACTCACTTAACACTTCCAGCTAATATGGGAGTATTTATACCAAACTCTGGCGGCACTCCATGAACAAAGGTGATCTCTTCATTTTTCCAAATAATGCACCTAAAAAAAGTAGGCATTCGTGTATTCAGAAACACAAGCCTGTTCAAACTCCAGACCAACTGTATAACACATATGCCGATCACAGAAACTTGGTGTTTGGTCTCCTGGGATAAGTCTCAAAGGCATTTCGACAAGAGAAAACGGAATCTAGTTTCATTGTTGACATTCTTCTGTTTTTCATCCTGAAATTGCGACACAGATGCACTTGTTGGATAATAGTCAAGGAACCTGTGCCTATCAGCAGGAGTCCAAGGCAGTCCTCAGAGGACTTCTCATTTATTGATCAGTAAATTTTATGCTTCTAGTGATTAGGGGAAATGTCTTTTAAAAATAAGCAGAATGAGAAGAGATTATCGACACGTATTTTATATGCTTCTAATTCCTTACAGGAAGTCTAAAATTCTGGATCCAAAATGTATTCATGATTTCAATTGACATTTTTTCTGGCAGCATCCTGCAATAGACCTACAAAATGATGTCTGTTTAGCAGATGGCTATCCTAACAGCTGTGTAAGGATGTACCGACCCCGCCCAGATCTGGTAGCAGGTCCTAGTCACACGTTTAGAGACACCTGTTTAACTCGGCCAGGAGAGCACTACCATAAGATGCTGCAGAGTCCATGTTTACCTGACCAGTCTCACTAAAGAATGTCTTACGACTCAACCCACGGTGTTGCCATTTCATGAACCGAGAACTCACTAGAGATTGAAATACACCCTAACAAATAAAATTCAGTAAACACGTCATCGAGAAAAATGGCATGATGGGAAAGATATTAGATTTTGAAAAGTCACATGGCTACAAATCTGACTCCTCACTTCCTGGCTGTGTGATCTTGGACAAAATCACTGCCCTGGGCCCTGGGCCCTCATCCCTTCACCTCTGGAAAGGAGACCATGAGCTCTAACTCACAGGGTTAGGATGAAATTAAGTTTTAAAGCGGCTATAACAATATCTACTAAGTAAGTTTTATTTTACTATCAAAGAGTAAAGATTTTCTTATCCTCGAATGGGTTACTGTGTCTCCACTTACATGGTAAATCTTTGGAGAGAATGGAGCTTGTCTTACTCATTTTTTATCCTCAGGAGCAAAATTTCAAGTACTCAGAAGTTGTTCAAAAACTTTTTGATAAAAATCAAAGGGCTGCTGAAATTTTATTCAAATGGAGGTGCTCTAAGGGAGATGTGAGAATGGTTGTTTTTTAAGTAAAAATACGGACTTACTACTCTCTTAAAAGAAAGACGTTACCTCCTCCAAATATTCTATTCAATGATGGCATCCAAGCTGCACTGGAACGCTACAAAGCAGAAATCCCCAACCCCTGGAGCCAAGAACTGACGCCAATCTGTGGCCTGTCAGGAACCCGGGCCGCACAGCAGGAGGTGAGCAGCAGCAAATGAGTGAAGCTTCATCTGCATTTGTAGCTGCTCCCCAGCCTAGCATCACCGCCTCAGCTCCACCTCAGATCCTCAGGAGTGAGATTCTCATAAGGACGCAAACTTTATTGTGAACTGCGCATGTGAGAAATCTAGGTTGCGTTCTTCTTAGGAGAATCTAATGCCCGATGATCTGAGGTGGAGCTGAGGTGGTGATGCTAGCGCTGGGGAGCGGCTGCAAGTACAGATTAATTAACATGAGCAGAGAGGTCTGACTGCACAGACACCATAATAAAGCAACTGCTTGCAGACTCACATCAAAACCCTATCAGTGAGTGGCAAATGACAATTACGCCGCATCTGGTGGCAGGCTTTAAGTCAGAACCTGACACTTAGCTTAGTCCGCATGTGGCCCGCCCATTATTTTATTTACCACTTCCATCCCATCTCTTGCCTCAGTCACAGCTTTGGCAAGCCCACAAGCCAACCCTAGCCAAAATGAGTAAAACACAAATGTCACTGGAAAAGAGAGAAGGAACCAATGATGAGACAGCAGAAGACTCTAAGACTGCCAACAAAATACAAGAAAGCTGCATTTACAAGAAAATATCAAGAGTCCAGCTGAAATTACAGGTTCATGGCAACAGGTGATTCACGTTCTCCAAGCCTGCTTTGTATAATAATATATGGCCACTGTGACCGGCTGTCCACTGAAGCCATTAAACCTTCAAAACTGCTTCACCACATGGAGAACAAGCACCCCACATTAAAAGACAAGCCTTTGGAGTTTTTCAAAAGGAAAAAAAAAAATGTGATCACGAAGAACAGAAGCAATGATTGAAGGCCACCACTTCCTCTATCGTGTTTGCACTGCGAGCATCATAGTGGCTCACCACATGGCCAGAGCTAAGAAGCCCTTTACTAAGAAGAGCTGGTCCTGCTGCTAGAGACGTGTGTGTGAACTTTTAGGAGAGTTGAAAAGGTGGCACGTGTTCCTCTGTCAGCCGGCACCATAATTAGACGAATTGATGAAATAGCAGAGGATACTGAGGCACAACTGTTAGAGAAGATTCATGAGCCACTTTGGTACACAATCCAGGTGACAAGTTGACCGATGCCGACAACTGGGGATGATGTTTGTTTCTGTGTGATCTGTCATCCAGGAGGAGGAGAGGCATGAGGATATGTTATGTGCATTTTTTTTTAGAGGTGATTAGCGACCGTTTATTGGGTACTTGACATAAGCCAAGCTTTGTTATCTTAAGTGAAGAAAAATATAACTAGAGTACGCTGTATACAGTATTTTTTATTTTTGTTTTTTATCTTCAGAGTATGCAGTCAAAACATTTTTTTTTCTAAAGTTAGTTAGGTCATTTATAATGCAATTAAATACATTTGTCCCAGTCTGCATTCCAACTTTCTTCCACATCCTAGTTTGCTTTGATTGCTGTTTTTCTCTGTTGCTTACATATACTAAAAATTACGCTGAGGCGTACAGTCCTATGGCTTTTGACAAATGCATAGAATCCCGTATCACCACCATAGTCACAGTCCCATGATAAAAGCTACGCCTTTTTAAACAATCATATTCCCTACTCCCAACCCTTTTCAGTATTGTAAAGATATTTCATCACCATTTTCTTTATTTTCTTTATAACTTTTTTTTTATAATGGCATTGGTTAACAAAATCCAGTAAGTTTCAGCTGTACATTTTAACGTAAGGCATATATATTGTGTGTTCATCTTCCACAGTGTTGTGTGCATTTTTCTTTCTAACCAACATCACAGCTGCATAACTCTTGATGATCAGCCATGTGAAAGTGCACACCCTTCGCTCACATCTGTGTGTGCAGCTCTGCAAGGGATGGACACAGGGCATGGGCATCTCATATGCAGAGAGAAACAGCTTTCTCATGATGGATCACTGCCCAGAGTTTCTGAGTTCCGAGAGACGCTCCAGAGACTTCTTTCAGAAAAACAGCCACCACTGTGTCACATTTCAGTGACACAGAATGGGTTGCAAAACCTGCTTACTCTTTTATTTTTATTTTTAACACCTACAGCACCTGGTCTCCCATCCAACTACTAACCAGGTCTGACCCTGCTTAGCTTCCAAGATCAGATGGGATCGGTGTGTTCAGGGTGGCATGGCCGCAGACACAAACTTGCTTACTTTGAAAAGCGAGAGGGAGCTTTACACACGTGCATTCCTGCATGTGCCGAGGCAGGCTTCTCCGCAGAGCCCCCGTGTACTTCATCAGTATAGCATTTCTCAACATTCTTGGTCTTTGGGACTCTGAAAATTATTGGGGAATCCCAAAGAGCTTTTGCTTATGGAAGTTATACATAGCTGTCAATATTTGCCATGATAGAATTAAATTAACCCTGACATTTTTAAAAAGTACTTATTTAAAATACCAACAATAAACCCATTATAGGTTGCTGAAATGCTAATTTTTGTAAAAGTAACTGTTTTCCGAAAGGAAAAGTAAGAAGAATAGATTTGTTTTACATTTTTTCAAATCTCTTTAATGCCTGGCTAAGTATCAAGCAACTGGATTCTCCTGTCTGCTTTTGCATTCGCTGTTCTATCGCACATCGTGTAAGCTCTGCAAAACGTTCATCAGAGAATCGGAGTGGCAAAGCCAAAGTCTCACAATTATGAACATAGTTCTGACTTTACATGTCCCTTGAAAGGGCCTCAGTGAATCCACAGACTTCAGGACCCACTTTGAGAGCCAGTGCAATTGGACCTTGACCAGTCTTCCAAGAAGCGTCCACCTAGCTGTTTCCAGTATGCACAGCCAAGAAAGCCACCTGCCAAATCGCCAAGTTGTCGGTGAAATACACACATGTAACTGGCATAAGTAATACAGTCAAAAGCATCTTTAAAAAAAAAAATCTGTATGGATTCATGAAGGGTAGTTTCTCCTCTGTCACTAGATAGTCGGGCAGATCCCTTAGGTAACAGAAAGTCCTACTGTCACTCTAAGCTGCAGAATGAAGTCTCAGTTGGTGCCAGAAAAACCCAGACCCTTGAAAGAGTTAATCTGCAGCTTTATTACAACTTACCAAGCATCCTTTTCTAGACAAATCCTGGAGGTGAGCCACTCCCTTGTCTCCTGGATGTCCTGGAGGGAGTCCCAACTGCCAACTATGTGAAACTCTCCAATGGTACCTGGAGCCCTTCTAGCTAGGCCCTCCTTGGTGCACCAACGTCCCCTCAAAAATTCTCACTCTTGGCATTTCCTTGGTGTGGGTTTAAGAGTTATCTAAACGGGTTCTTCACCATCTCCCGTGGATTTTTCTATTTCTCACTGTAGTGGCCCATCTCTCTTCTATCTCAGTGACTTAGGCAAAACATCCTGTTATTCTCTTTAAAGACACCAGCATCCACTCGATGCTCCCCTGGCCCCAGAAGCTCAGGTGGCTTCATAATTTGTTCTGTCTCCTTGTGCTCAGGAAAAGTACTGATAACTCATAATGGGTCATATTTCTTTGGAAATTTGCATTTAAACTGGGAGCGATGTTTGCTTTTCTTGTTATAATTTGTCTTACATTTTTACAAGTAGTAACTATTCATTAAATTACATTTTAAAAATGCAGGAAGAAAAATGATTGTCTATAGTCCTACCACCCATACAAAACCACTATTTATAAATATGTACTTCCTTCTAATAGTATTTCAATGCTTATCTCCATTTTAGCTATATTCATATAAGTAAAATCTTATATCAGGCATCTTACTTTTTAATATGCTCTAAGCATCACCAATGTCAATACTAACTCCATGTGAACATCAGTTTAATGGTTGCAAAGTATTATATTAAATGACTATGCCACGGTTTATTTAATCATTGTCTTTATTATTAAGTTTTTGCCTTGTTTACTCTTTTTAGTATTGAAAACCATGCTGCAATGAATATCTTGAAGTAGATGTTTTTTCTATAGTTTTTTATTTGCTCAGAATATATTTCTGGATACAAACTTATTGGATAAATGGACATGAAAGATTTCAGGGTACACACACACACACACATACACACACACACACACACGTTCACAAAAGGAGCTAATAACTAAGGATGCTCAGCTGTGGAGGATGAGTCTCTCATACGCCTGTGTTCACGGCATGTCATCATCATGAGTGATTCATGTACCCGCCCATTCTTCTTCTATTGATTTCCTTTCATTTCCATTCTTCACTCTTTTACGCTTCCTCTCACCATACGAGACCAGTCTAAAATGAGTGATAAATATTTCTTTATTTGTATGTAGTCATGTAAGCATGCATTTTTATTTTGTGTGCACATTTGTTAAATGCACACTAATGGTATTGTGCTATGGACCTCATGTTGTTTTTTACTTTTTCCATCCGGCACTAAGGTCTTAAGACCTGTCCATATTGTTCTGTGTGGATCCAGGTTCCGACTTCTGAGTGCTGCATGATATTCTATTCTGTGCATCCACCACGTTATACTTTTCTGTAACTACTCGACTCGCCCAGACTACATCCGTGGCACTATAACAGCGCAGGAAGGAGCTTCCCGGGTCATGCCCCTCCTGGCTCTGTGTGACATGCAGAACCAGAGAGTGTCGCGAGCCATTCTTATCAAGGCTCTCATACCTGAGATCTAGGCAACTTCGCCTTGGGACAGGGTCTGCCTCGCCCTGTGCCATCTGATAGGATAGACAGTCTAAAGTCAGTTGCCCTGACATGCCCTGACTTGCCCTGGGCCCCTTGAGCCATTTGCTTAAACTAATCTGACCTTGCAGCCCCCTCCTCTCCCCGGACCCTTCTGCATTTTTGGGTCATATAAGGAAATGGAATGTTCTGCGGTTCGGTATCCAAGGCAACCGTGCTTATGCAAATCCTCCCCTTTATATACTCTACCCCTACCTACAATAAACGAGGCTTGATTAGAATACTGTCTTGCCTCTGCTCCCTTTTCTCGCCCGTTTTTCTCAGGTTGGATCCTCCTCGCCCCCCGCGAATAACTAAGTCCTGCGGGTCGAGGCAAGAGAGAATACGCCAGGTCCCGGGGCAGACATATGTCTGTTGGACAAAGTACTGCCTGACTGTTCTTATAGAGATTGTCCCAGTCTGCACCCTGCAGCAGAGCATGCCGACGCCTGTGTCCCCAGTTTCCACCAACACGTAGCATTATCCAACTTTCTAATTCCCCCATTCTGGCAGAGCAATATCTCATGGTTGTTTTCATTTGGATTTCCCTAAACACCAATGAGTCTGAGCATCTCTTCACATGTTTGTTATACATTTGTGCTTCTCTAAGCTGATTTGCCTATTTATACCTTTGCCCGTTTGTCCAGTTCCCCCCTCATTCAAATATTATAGATATTAATAAAGTCTTAAACTTTAACATAATTTTAGATTTTTCTTTCGGAAAATCTTGTGGTTTTATTTGCTAGGCTGATTCATAAATCTTTTAGTTTGTTATATCTATTGTGAACGTACCTATTTCAAATTGGTGAAAACGCCTATTGTTTGATAAATGTTATTCATTTTTAGGCATTGATATTATATCCTACGATATTATATCCTACTTTCCTTTTTATTTCTAAACTTTGTCAGTTATAATTACTTTTTAAAAACTAAGGCTGACTGATTTTTCCCTCTAGAAATTTATAAAAATTCTTTATATGGTGGAAAAATTAGCCCTTTGCACTGAACAAAGGACTACTTAACTCTTTATCTATGAATGAGTTATAAATATTTTTGCCTACCTTGTGATGATTTTGGCATACCATTACTGAATAGAATGTATCACTCTTTTATTTTATTTAGAAATGTCCTCTTTTAATAAATTCTTTTGTGTTTTTTTTCTTGTAGGTTCCTATTTTCATTATTTCAGATTTAAAATTTTATTTATTTGCAATTTATTTTGGTGGAAGGTGTAGTGTTAATCCAAATTTATGATCACAATGGCTATGCAGTTGAATAAGACAGGCCATTTTCCCCTATTGATTTGAAATGCCTCGTTATTATATGCTACAATTTCACATACGTGTGGGTCTATTTCTTAACTTTTATATTATTTTTCATTGGCCTATCTGTCTTTTAATGCTTAGGGTCTACACTATATAAAATACTAGAGCTTTATATTGTGATTTTTGTAGCCAGTAAGACTGATTCTCCCACATTACTCCCTTTTCAGGATTTTCCTAAATATTCTTGTTTATTTATTTTATTTCATTTTATTTGTTCTCATGTGCTGGCTAGAATGCCTAGTCTAACGTTAAATAGAAACAATGTTTATGAGTACTTTCATATCATTCTTGGCATTAGAAGAATAGCTTGTAAAATTTCAACATTAAGTACTATATTTGCAGTAGTTTTTACTAGAAACCCTTTAAGTTAAGCAAGTTCTTATTTCTACTTTACACTAGGACCAACCACAAGCTAAAATGAAAAAGATGGACAGCAGCGCCAAGTGCTGGTGAAGATGAGAAGCTGCCTTAATGGGCAATGGGACTGACACAAGCCCTTGAGGGAATTCAGTTTCTGCTCTGTCTGGAAACCCTCACACACTATGACCCAGCAATCCCATACAGGTGTGAGCTCCTAGAAGTGTGTACACAGGTGTAACAAGAGATATCTACGAGAATGTTAAAAGTAGCGCTATTAGGAATAGCAAAGAGCTGGGAAGAATTCCAATCTCCATCAGTAGCAGAACTGACGAACAAGGCACGCTGGGTTCACTTAGTGGCATGCGCTACAGCAATAAAAATCAATGAATTACACCTACATGCGATAATACAGATAAATCTCACTACCTAATGTTAAACAAAAGAGCATATATTACCCCATTTACACAAAGTTTGAAAAAAAAAAAAAAAGGTAAAACTAATCCCTGGCATTGTACACAAGAATGGCTGTAGCCTTTCGGTGGGGGGTAGTCAGTGGGACCACTGAGGGGCTGATGACGTTCTATTTCCTAATGGGAGGGGCAATTATATGATTGTGTTTCTATTTAATTAAGTAAGTTTAAGTAAGTTTTGTTGTTTTTTTGTTTTGTTTTGTTTTGTTTTTTTAGGATTTAAGCTTGCTGAATGCAATGTTTATGGTCGATTCTCACCCAAAACAGAAAGCGTAGGCTCAAGGTGTAACTCCAAACTCAGAAGCTCAGAATTCACTAAAGTATTTTCGGTTTTGTTTTTGTTTTTTGTATATGTCTATGGACTGTCAAAACTGTTTCAAACATTTACTGTTAAGTCATCCTAAAATCTTATAAAAGAAAACAAAGGAACTTATTTTGACTCCCTACTTTGGCAATGTTTATTAGTCTTTCTTACTTTTCATCTTTCTGCTTTTAGTTTTTACGCAACTATATACATAATGGGCACAGCATGTTCGGCTCATGTGGGGTGATTTCTCTTATTTCTAATAAAATTGCAAGCTATTTTTATTTTACAATGCTTTTTTATCTAAAGTGTTCTGCATCGTTGTACTTTGAGATTATTTCTCATATTTTAATATTATGAACCTGCTATCAATAGCTTTGCTCATAATTGTTTTTCTTTCCTTTTGTGTTATTTCCTTGAAATGGTCTTTAAGGAATGGCACTAGTAGATAAAAGGGTTTGGACACATTTTGGATGTTGATGTATCTTGCTCAGTAGCCCTTCAAGAGGCTGTACTTATTACTACCAATAACCCCAATGAGTCTCATTCTTGTGTTTCTGCCATTTCTCTAGCCATTTCTACCCTCCAGCATACCTGTCCTCTTCAGCAAACACCTTTTTTTTTTTGGTACTCTCTGGATGGACTTGTCTTGCTCTACATCTAAACTCAAATGTCACCTGTAAAACTCTACAGAATCCCTAGGAGGATTGGTCACCACCTTCTTCTTTCTGATGATACTATGTCCATCTCAACGGTAACACTTCCTGCATTTACAACTCACCTGTTCTCTTCCAATATGTTGTCAGTAGTCCTATTAAGACCCTTAAAATCCAATGTGAGTGACACATTGAAGATCTCTGACAAATTTTTGTTGACTGAACTTATGTGCCTCTAGCAATAATGAACAGACCCTGTTTCTACACAGTCTGGCTGGCTGTAAATGATTTTTATCGATTTATTTTCTTTTTTCTTGTTTAATGGGTTCTATTTAAGTTTAGTCAGTAAAAAATTAGATAAATAAAAATCTGGGATAGCTATTGTAATTAAAATGTGTATGTGATATATGATATGTAATATATGATCTATGACATATGAGAAGCAGCTGATTTTAACCAGAGATTTTTTTTTTCAATTTGATTTTAAGAAAGTAAGGTAAGTCACCTCTTAGGGATTGCTATTCTATTTGAACTGCTAAAGTGGGCAATCTTCAGATAAATATCCAACGACCTCCTCTCCCCCAGGACAGTCAATACAATACTTCAGAAAGGCTATTAAAGGTGCAGAATTGAGAAAGTGCAGATCCTGGCTGGCTGGCAACACTTGTCATTTAATCTAACTCATTCACTAGCTCTTCAAAATTCATTTTGATTTCCACAGAGAATTAATCGCTACAAAATGACCTGTATTAAGTAGAGCTACTGTGAAGAATAGAAAAGGGATATAAAACGTGCCTTTTCCAGTTTTCCCTCATTTAAAGGCAACTCATATTTTGCTCAAAATTTGGAGAAAAGGAAGATAAGAAGTCTGAAAATTGCTCAAGTAATGACTCACAAAATTCACTGATTTATAAATGAGAAGGGAAGAATTTTACTTCCTCAGAGCAGGAAAGATCCAAAAATATTTAAGGGGAAAAAGTTAGAGAGAAGCTCTCAAAAATATAAATTACATTTTGAAAGTGGTCACCAAGGAACAGCATATAACTGATTTAGTCCCACATAATAATATCAAATGAAGAAAAGTACTATTTAGCATGTAAGAAGCCTTTTCAATTATGCTTCTTCCAAAAGTTATATTAACTTTTGCATTTGGCAAAAAAAAAAAAAAATAAGCCACATTGGATCTAACATGAGGAGGAGGATGAAGAAGGATGGAGAGTAGTCAGCCCACTGGGTGGGGCCAGCAGTGGAGGATGAAATCATGGCTGTGGCGGGAAGGACCTCATTTTGAGACTGGGAGAAACTGGGAAACCAGAGCATTTGAGTTTAGGATTGGGTGAGATGTCAAATTTAATGTGAAAACCAGAAAACTGGACAGTCTGGCACTCCTGAGTGTCCAAACACTCTTGCAGACGGAGTTGGTATTTGGAACTGGGATTCAGTGGCCAGGCAGAGTCACAGAGAGCAATAGTTACAAGAGACCGTGAGTCGCTCTGGGCAATTGCTTGAGACAGATTTTGTTTTTCAGCTGTTTTCTATGTACCAGCCACAACCTAAAACATGGGTGAGTGGCCTGCTTTTAAAGCCAGCAGTAGGATGCATCAAGCCTTGGTAAATTTTGCCAAATTGCCCTCCAGAATGATATTACCCATTTATAGTCCCACCAACAGAATAAGTGAACTTCCTCACTGCCTCCTCATCAGAATACGGATAAATGCTTCTTTGCCAATTTGGCAAAGAAGAAAAAAATGATACCTTGCTTTCACTTGCATTTCTAAATTCCCAGTAAACACATATATATTGTATTTATCATGGTATTAACAATTTAATGGTGTCCTTAGATGTCTTTTATTGCTGCTTTACTACTTGAACAATAGTTTATATAAATTCTAATATGTTAAGGGTATGACCATTGTCATATTTGTTGAAATCTTTTGGTCTCCTCTATGTATTTCAATTCCAGTTATAATCTTTAACATATAAACTATGTGGTCAAGTCTGTCAAGATATTCTTCCAGTGTCTTTACCCTTACAGTTTTTTTTTTTCAAGCTGAAGTCATTTAAGGGCTTGCATTTGTTTTCTGGTTGGTTGTTTTTTAATGGCTATACTTTTTACAATTATATACGTAATTATCTGAGTTTAATTTGACACAAGGCAAGGATCTGTACTGGTTAGACAACAGATCAAGATTAACTGGCTTAAGTAGAGAGAAATTTATGAAGGAGTTTAAGCTAATTTACTGAATTATCAAGAATTTTGGGATGCCAGAAAGTCAGAGTAACAAAGACAGGCAAAAAAAAAAAAATTCCAATAACATCATGGGAGTTTTCTGGGGGCAATCCACTGCTGTTGCATGCTGAGAATGGGAGCAGAAATCCCACAACAGCAGCCCTGGAATAATTAATACCTCTGCCATGAGAATAAGCTCTTTGGGGGCACTGTTGCCACTTCATGGTGCCTATTTCTGCCTTCCAAATGATACATGGTTGTAGCTTCTAAACAGCATCTAGGTCACGTGTTGAATGCTAGCTGCAAGGGAGTCTGAGAAGAACAATAATGGCTAACACTATGTGATACTTATTGTGTGCCAGGCATTGTTCTAAGATAATAACTAATTTCCACAACATGCTATGAGGTAGGTATTATTATATCTCTATTTTACATAGAAGGAAGTAGACACAGAATGTTATTGCCCAATACCAAACAGCTTATGGATGGCAGAGCTAGAATTTGTACGCAGACTGACTCCAGAATCGGTGCTGTTAGGCTCCTATTAAAAGTAGGACAAGTCAATTACTGTATTACACAGCCTGTGGTTTTAGGCTTCTAGGCTTCTACGGTACAAGAAGCCAAGCCAGAAAGAAGTGGGAGTGGCTTTTGAATGAGTCCATTTGCACAGTTCTACATCGGCATTGATCTAACTTTTTCAGAGGGCTAATCAATTTTGTAGTGCCATTTATTGAATAATTTTGCTTTTCTTATGATTTATACTAGTCCCTTGTGCATCGAGTAGGCACTCAATGAATATCTGTTGAATGAATGAATGAATGAAAATTATTTTAGAGTTTACTTTGGGATATCTATTTTGGTCCGTTGTCAATTTTGGCATATAGTGCGATATTTTCAGTTGCTATTCAAAATGTTTTCTCTGGATCTATCTACTGTGTCCCACTCTGACCTGTCCCATATCTGTTGACCTCAATGAACTGCATCAACAGGCTCCTTTGCACCCTGGCTTCTGGTTGGGAGATATTACAGGAGACAGAGGAAGGAGGGGTTAGGTTGAAGTAGTCGTTGTCTTGGCTTCTTCCTGGTCTCATGGCCTAGGTTAGCTTGTCCCTCTGCTGAAGGACTCAGCTCCTGGCAGGTATCCCTCTTCCCAGAGTTCTCCTCTCACTGGTTTTGTAACTGCTCCCTTCCCTCCCCTACAGGCCTAAGGACTTTCCACTGCTGCTGGCCTGGAGGACTGCATAAACTCTTTTTAGTTTCTCGAAAAGCTGCCCACACTTCTGTCAGTAGACTCTTTATTAATCTCTCCTCAAACTACCCAGTTTGTGTGTGGCATCTGTTCAAGTGAATCAGTAACAGCATGCTGTTTTAATCACTGTCATTTTAAAAAATATTTTTATATCTAATAGAAAAAATTTCTTCCAACCTCAAAATTTCCTTTGCTATTTACTTGCTCTTCTGTATTAGAACCATTTTGGATTCTAATTGTAATCCACTGAATTTTTAAAATTGGAATATAATTAAATCTAAAATTGATTAAAATATTTTTTCTTCCCAATTGAGGGCATGACACATCTTTTCCATTTATTCGTGTCTCCTTTATGTAGTGCTATAAATATTTTTGGTGTTCTCATGTAGACTTGCATATGTATTGTTATTCCTGGGTATGTTAGAAGCTCAACAATTTTTTCTATTGTAATTTTATTTTTCTCCCCTGTAATTTCTACTTAGTCATATCTGATCTCCACTTAAGCAGCTCATTGTATTTTTCAAATCCAGCCACATTACTAAACTCTTGGATGTGTTCATTTGAACAGGTTGCTAATTTTCTTGGATCTCCTACATAATTAATTTTCTTTGGTTTATTATATGAGCAATCATATCATCTCCTACCAGCTAATTTTACTTTTCCTTTCTAATTACTAAAACTTTTATGTCTGTTGCATATATTACTGAACCATCTAAAATTTCTTGAAAGGGTGCGATAATGACTTTTTTATCTTGACTTACTCCTAGTTTTAATAGGAACGCCTGTAATGGTTCCACATTAGTATTCAGTTAGTTCTTGATTTTAGATATTCTTAACAACGTTTAGGAAATGTCTTTGTATTCCCAGTTCACTACACATTGTTGTGTGTGTGCTTCTTTTTTCTCATTAATCTGGAATGAGTGGGTGATAAATTTCTTTACATAACTTCTCAGCACTTTTTCAGAGAATTAAATTGCCCCTTCTCTAATATATCAATAAGATATTAACATAATACAACTAATTTTATAACAGCCTTTGTTCTACGAATAAAACCTATGCAGTCACGGTATACTCATCTTTAAATATAATTCTGAATTTCAATTTCTTGAAATTTTATAAAGAGTTTTTTCACCGTCTATTTTCAAACTTATAGGTGAGAGCCTGCTTGTCTTTTCTGTACTATCATTGTCAGGTTTTGGTGAAATTAATTTGTGAATATTTCTGGCTTTTCTCTGGTTTGAAACAATTTTAATAACATAGGAGTATTTCATAAAAACATAAAATATGTAAAACAAGCCTGGGATCATCTAGAGGCATAATTTTTCTAATGAGTGTGAACAATGTCATGTCATTACTTCAGTACTATGCAAATGTGGAAAGTTATTGTCTAGTTTGGCAAATTATAACAAAATAATAATATCTAACTTGTTAAAGATTCTAATATGTTTCCAAATGATTTGTAATAATAAGAATAGCTATTACTTTACAACTGTATATATGTCTGGGGTTTTCCAAAATATGTGTTCATCTGTTATGTCATACAACCATTTCAAAACTATTGGGATGTAAGGATTTGCATCATGTGATGACTAAAATATTAAGCATCAGAAAACAGATAAAATATTGATTGGAATTCATGGACCCAATTCCAACATGGGGCAAGGGGTTCCCCACACCAACTAACTATTCTCACACATCAAAAGGATATCTGAGAATTCAAGTCAATTCTGATACTATCTACCAGGAGATAGCATCAGATTCCACAGGTGAAGGGTTCAGTCCTAGAAGACTGCCCCCCTACACACACACACACACACACACACACACACACACACACACTCACTCATATTCTCTCTTTCTCTCTTCTCTCTTCTCTCTCTTCTCTCTTCTCTCTCTTCTCTATTCTCTCTCTTCTCTCTCTTCTCTCTCCTCTCTCTCCTCTCTATCTCTCTCTCTCCCCAAACTTCTCTGTAACCTGTGTTCCCAGATGACTGCCCACAGACTGGCAGTTCTGAAGTCACCTGGACTTCCAACTAACAGGCTATAAATCACAAGTTCCCACAACACTCTCACTGGGTGCAATTAATTTACTAGAATGGCTCCTAGAACTCAGAGAAATGTGTTACTTATGAGTTCACTGCTTTATTATAAACAGATATAACTCAAGAATAGCCAGATGGAAGAAATGGACAGGGCAAGGTATGGGCGAAGAGACACGGAACTTCCATGCCCTCTCCAGGCCTGCCATTCTCCCCTCATCTCCACACATTGACCAACTTTGAAGTTCTCTGGATCCTGTCCTCCTGGGGTTTTCTGGTAGCTCCATTACCTAGGCATGGCTGATTAAATCACTGGCAATTGGGGATGGATTCCATCTCTAGCCCTTTTCCCTTCCTGGAGATCAGAGGGGCGAGAAAGGACTGTAAGTTCCAATCATCCAATCACGTGGTTGGTTCCATCTGGCAACCAGCTCCCATCCTCAGAAGCTTTCCAAAAGCCACCTCACTAACATAACAAAACATACCTGTAACATTCTCACGAGTTCTCGGAGCTGTGAGCCAGGAATTGTGGACTAAGACCAAATATGTATGAAAGACATATTTTGGTCATCTGAATGACAAAATATGTATTTCTTATAAATCACAACGTCATAAATATTAAGGACTGGGAGAGTAAATTCTGTGCTTCTTTTCACAACAGTAACAGAAACGGTAAAAGAGGATGAGATTGGCCTCCAATGGTTACAATCTTCCTGGACCTGCATATAGCCCAGATCCGGCCACACTCTGCGCCTTCCCAAACCAGTCTAGTCTGAGCCGTTCCACTCCCGTGACATCTCTGTATCCACTGTTACTCTCTGTCTCCTCAGCTGGAGGGTGAGCTTCCCTAATGATGTCTGCTCTCCCTCAGTGTCCAGACAAGGGAATGTGTTCTGTGGTTGCACAGAATGATCCACTGAGACGAATATGGCAGGAAGATGGGTGGACTGATGAAAAGCCTGATCAGCTAGGTGTAGACCATTCAAAACATTGCAAACCGGTTTCTTAGGCAACGTAGGCCAAGGAAATATGGAGAGCAACATGGCCATTTCTGTATAAGAAACAATCCCCAGATCCCAGCGGCATATAACAATAAGCCTTTGATTTTTTGCTCTAGTCAAATGTGAGTGACCCCGCTGATCCCAAGTGGGTTTGCTTCTCATCCGCTGGTCAGCTGGGGGCCAATTGAGGCTGGGCCTGCCTGGGCCACTGGTGCAGGTCTTCAGATCTGCTCCTCCAAGTATCTCATTCTTAGGGGCAGGCTGAAGTGAGGTAGCTACCTGATTGGGAGCAGGGTGGGAGGTCTTCTCAAGGCAAAGATAGAGAGGTGAGGGGGCAAGACCCTTGCACAGTGAATTTCAAGTCGTGGCTCCTTGTCACATCTACTAAAAGCCCATCAGGAAAAGCAAAGTGTATGACCAAGCCTGAGGTCAGGGAAAACACACTCTGTCTTTTGTGGGTAGAATGACCGAATGACATAGGACAGGGTGACGAGTGAAATAATGCAGTCTACAACAGAGGGACATCGAAGCTCAGAACAAAAAAAAATACAGGCTCTGGTGACATGAAGTCCACGCAGATATTTCCCATGTCAAATGGTAAACTTAACTGTAATGACCGGAGATAAACCAAAGGGAGAGTTTGCTGAGAGGTGCCTGGGGAGGAAGAATAAACAACAAGCATTTAAACTGAATTTTGAACGCAGTGAAGCTAATGTACCCTCATGCC
Source organism: Macroglossus sobrinus (assembly GCA_004027375.1). Classification (NCBI taxonomy): domain Eukaryota; kingdom Metazoa; phylum Chordata; class Mammalia; order Chiroptera; family Pteropodidae; genus Macroglossus; species Macroglossus sobrinus. The sequence goes on along the minus strand of PVKZ01004701.1, from coordinate 19,329 downwards.
CTAAATTTGAACAATCCTGAACTACCTGCCGTATCCCAAATGCATGGCGCTTTTCCACACTACACCTTCAAATGTATACTGTCTCTTCCTAGAATACCTGCTCAATCAATCCCCATGTATTCCTTCAACCAAGTCCTGCTTTATCTCCAGTACTCAGGTCACATGACCTCAGCTTTTTAAATTGCTCTATTCTATGTTCTATGCTCTTCTAGCATCCTGTACCACCTTATATCTTAATTATCCATGTATGTAATCAAGACCATGGCTTTCTCGAGGGCAGGGACCAGGTCTTCATTTTCAATCTATCCTTCAGGCTTGGTAGACAATGGACAGCCAAGTACTTATTGGCCATATGAATGAAAAACCTGAATGGGCTTCAGAACCTACTGAGAAACATATATAGGAGTTAGGATCAAAATCTTAGCTTGGTCCAGGTAAAACTGGACCAGCAAAGATGAAGTTGGTTTGGACCAAAGGCCAAAATGTGCTTCACAGTCTGCTCCTTCTGTCAACTTCTCCCCATTCCAAGGCTGCGGTTGGAGTTGCTCACTCCCTCACAGATGGTTTCCAGAGGATCAAGGGTTTCCCACACCAAAGGTGAGCTTGCCCTTTGACCCTACATGTTTGGAAGGACATATACTCCCTGGGAGTGCAATGAAGTAGAAAGAACACCAAAAGAGGTGTCAGAAAATGCAGATATCAGTCCCACCTGTATAACTTACTAGTGTGTGACCTTGGGCAACAAACACATCGCACCCAAGTTATCTCTTCTGTAAAATGATGGACTAGGAGATGCCAAAAACCACTTCCTAATTTTAATTTTTATATATTACTTTCAAGTTTATCAAAAGTCAATAAAACATAAAAATTGCTTTCATTTGCTATGCACAGAAAGCTCTATGAAGAGATTTGTATGATGTCATTTCATCCTTCCAAAAGCCCTATGGGGTAGAAATAATTATCCTCATTTTACAGACAATTAAACTTGACCTCTGAGGGGTTAAGTGATTTGCCCAAGGTAGATCTGGGAGAGCTAGAATGAAAAGCCATAGCTTACTGCAAAGCTCCCTCTCCATTTTACCATGCATTTCTTTAAAAAGAGCATTTGAAAACCTGTCGACGTTTTAAAACCATTCCATGTGTCTGAGTTCCTGTGATGTCTATTAGCACCTGTTTTCAGTCCCATTTATCAAGTGAGCAAACTGAGGCTCCCGAACGTTGAGCTGCCCAAGGTCATACACGTTGTTAGAATCGGAGCTGGAATTTCTCCCATGCAGACTGAGCAATCTAACGCTGCTCATTTTCTCTGAGGCAGACCACACTTGGCCACTTCCAAGCATTCCTCAAAGAAACAATCATACTCTGCAGCGACTTCTGACTCAGACAGACAATTCCCTTCATTTCCTGGGATGGAGCTTTCCGAAATAACTCTTATGCTTTGACACAGTCATATCTTTATGAGGCAGTATTCTGCCTCTCTGATTAAATCCATTAGCTATTCAGACACAGCTGCCCTTCCAAAAAAAAAAGCACCATGCCTCCAAAAGCCACATATTTGGCAGCTAAGGGATTCTGGACCAAACCAGAGGACTCTAACCCATCCAGCAAATGGTGGCGGATGTGAGCAAAACATGCAATATCAGAGTTGGAAGAGGTCCTGGGAATCAAGAAAAGCACAAATCCCTCATTTTACAGATGGGGAAACTGAGCCCAGCATCAAGAAAGTTGACAGCTCAAAGTCAGGCAATGATGCAACCAGGGTCAGAAAGACCTTCTGACTCAGAATTTAGTGTTTTTCATGTTGAATCACAGGAATCTCAACCTCACATGGTGAAAACACCATCAGCACCACCCCCTCACTCCTATGTAGGAATATAAGAGGTTCAAAGCTCTTTCATGTACCTGTCTAATTTTATAAGCACGACTGTGCCATGAAGTTGTTTTTCCTTTTGCTACAGCAATGAGTCATGGCCTGAATCTGAGTGGCTTGTAACCACAAAGATCTCTCTCCTTCTCACTTATAAGTCCAGCATGGGTGGGCTGTGACCGTGTTCCACAATATTTTAAATACAGGACTCACCACTGACAGAGCAGCTCCACCTGGGCCACTGCTGGTTGTGATGGGTTGAATTATGCTGCCCCTCAAAAATGTTGCAGCCCTAACCCCTCAATACTTGCAAACGTGACCTTACTTGGAAATAGGTCTTTGCAGTTGATCGAGTTAAGACAAAGTCATTAGAATGACATGAGAATAGGTCCTAATCCGATAGGACTGGTGTCCTTATCAAATGGGGACATTTGGACACAGAGACAGACACACTCACAAGGTGGAAACCATCTGAAGATGAAGGCAGAGTTTGGGGTGATGTATCTACAAGCCAAGAAATGCCAAAGATTGCCAGAAAGCTACCCAAAAGCTAGAGGGAGGCATGGAAGAGTCTCCCTCACAAATCTAAGAAGAAACTAACCCTGCTGACACCTCGAGCTCAGATGTCCAGACTCGGGATGGGCAGACAAATAAGCTTCTGTTGTTTATGCCATGTAGGTTCTGGTATTTTGTCCATGCAGCAATGGTTATGTTTCAGAAAGAAAAGAGATCATGGCAAAGCATATGCCACCTTCCAAAGCTTCTGCTCACATCCCTTTGGCCGAAGGATGTCACAAAGCTAAGTCTGGTGTCAGTAGCTGAAAAGATAATTCTCATATTAGAAGTGTCCTTCGAGAGAGCCACACCCTATGCAGGGACAGGAAATAATCTGAACAATGACACAATCCACTGCAGTGCTATCAGCACTATAGACAGACAGGTAATGAGGCTCTTTAAACTGAGTCATCTGGGACGAGTAATGGAGCCAGGGTGAGGTTTTCTGCCCCAAATTCTAGGCTGACTTTATTGCACCCTAAGGAATAACCAAGCTAGCTGGCCTGGATCAACCTCTCTCTTGAAAGTTTTAGTGCAACTTCCCTTCATCACATCAGCTGCTTGGTTAAGGATCATGAATTATCTTCTAAAAATTATAAAGCAATTCAACGCATACCATAGTCTAGAGTCAGTTATCCTTCTCCTTCTCTCCTTCTCTCCTTCTCTCCTTCTCTCCTTCTGTCCTTCTCTCCTTCTCTCCTTCTCTCCTTCTCTCCTTCTCTCCTTCTCTCCTTCTCTCCTTCTCTCCTTCTCTCCTTCTCTCCTTCTCTCCTTCTCTCCTTCTCTCCTTCTCTCCTTCTCTCCTTCTCTCTTTCTCTCCTTCTCTCCTTCTCTCCTTCTCTCTCTCTCTCTCTCTCTCTCTCTCTTTCTCTCTCTGCCTGTCTCAGCTTGCTTAAAGCCCCACGTTAGAAAACCATGTGACCTTATTTCCTATACGAACACCTGCATAAAGTCAGAATACTAGTTTGATTATTGTCTTATTAAATAGTTCTGTATAGATTTGCCTTGGAAGAGAAATCTTAGAAGAGCTTACCATGAGCCTCTAAACCCTATCAGCTCAGCCTTCCCTACTCACAATGATTTGAGATGAGGGTTTAATCAGGCTGGTTAGGTCAGCTCATGTCCACGACAGCACATAAGGCACAGAACTCTAGGAGGTCAAAGCTACAAGGGGCCTTCCCCAGAGGGTGACCAGCTCTCCCAGTTTGCCAGGAACTGGTGGATTCCCTAGGACACGGGACTTTCAGTGCTGAGGCTGGATATTGGAAGGTTTAGTGACCCAACAACTTAGCCCCCTAGAAAATCCAAATCTTGAATTCTACTGGTGAGAAACCCAAGTGCAGAGAGGGAAGCACTTGGGGTCTAAGATTTGAACTGAAAACGGACCTTGACATCACATGTCCTAATGTTCGGGAGAATAAGCATCTTGCTTTGCCCAAGACCGAGGGGCTTCCCAGGAAATGGGACTTTCAGCTTTAAAACTGGAACAGTCCTGAACACACTGAAAGGAGCTGGTCATACTAGCTCACACATTTTATTCTACAAATAGGGAAACTGAGACCCAGAGAAAAGTGACCTGTCCAAGGTCAGGTTGGAAAGAGATGGTAGACTGGAGCAGAAGGTTTCTTAGCTCCCAGACTAGCATGCTTTCTGCAGCATGATGCAGATTTCCATCCAGCATTAAGTGCCTGTTTATTCACATTATTCAAGCAGGCTTTCAAATTTAGCTTGAACTGCTTGAAAAGCCTGAAAAATATACCACAGAATGGGAAAATGGCGCAAAGAAGCCTCTTTGTCTAAAAGCAGCCTGCTGAGGCCAGAGAAGTACCACCTGGCTCTGGGCCTCAGGGTCTGTCTTCTCTAGAATTTCCAAACCCAGGAGCCCACCTCTACACAGCGTCCTTGTGACATCGGTCCCCGGCAGAGAAGGAGCCAAGCCCCTCCTCCCTTCTCCCCTTGCTGAAGTCACTCCCTCCTCTACTGCACAATTTTATCAGACATTCAGAGGCAGACAGCTCCAGTTCTGCTCACTGGACTCAAAGCCTGTGGCTACGTTCTCCTCATCTGACCCAAAAGCTATACTGCAGTTACCACGTGAGGTGTCTGCCTGGACGCCAACGCCCCAGTCCCTAACGCTCAAGCTGTGTGATGCTGAGGCTCCTGAGAGTTTGCGGAGGAAACAGTATACATTTTGGAGCCAGCCAGAACTGGCTTTAAATTCCAGCTCTCCCGCATACCAGTCATAAGGCCTTAATCATATTCCTTAATCTCTGTGGGCCTCGGTTTTATTATCTACGACACTGTCCTAAGGATTGAAAACATATCATTTTAAAGTGCCTGGTACAGTACTGGACCTCCAGCAGTTATGTCATAAAAGGCAGATGGGTTTGTTTTTCAGTGATGTACTGTAACTGCTAGTTCTCAGATCTCAGAGTCACAGCCACTTTTGAATTCCGGGTCTGTCACTTATTACCATTATGACCAGGAGTAATGTACTTGGAATTTCTGGGGCTCTCGGTCTCTTTGAAATGAAGATTATGGATCATAGTCCTCACTCTGCAAGGTCATTGTATTTGAGCTGCTATAAAATGTGTGCTTAATAATGTACCTATCATTAAAGATAGGTTTTCAAGACGGTGTTCGGCGAGCACGTAAACGCTCTCACTCCGTATTCCACTACCCTTCCTGCCACGCAGTTCCCAAAGGGAAAGTACACACTGAAAACAGCGAACGTCAAATGAACACTACTATTTTGAGGGTCCCACCATCCCAGACTCCCAAAGCAGAACCATGGAGAGCTCCTTTGATCTTGTTCAAAAAGAATGACTTCTTTTATTGTTCCTCTCTTTTGAGATCTCCCACATATCTTGTTTTGGAGGGAGGGGGATGTAAAGTTTATCGAAATTATTTTTTATATTTTCTCTCACTTTTTGGAGGGATGGCTAGGTATCCATTCAGATTGGTTCAGCTGCATTTAACAAGAAAGCTTTTGATTTAATTAAAGGGAATGTTCATCAATCAAGACGGAAAATTACAACATCAACTGAGAAAGAGGCAGTCCGTGAGGCAGAAAGAGGCAGTCCAAGGTCAGAGACCCTGGACCTTCCTCCCTTTCTAGGCTGCCCCCTTCAGCCCATGGCTTTTCATCCTCAAGGATCCCCTGTGATGACAAATGGCTGCTGGAACTCCAGCCATCACATCCACAGTTCAAGCAGGAAGTGTGAGAAGAGTGGAGGGTCAAAAGCCCCTTTCTACTGTCACTGGGTGCATAACATTGGCTTTCTCTTGCCACAGAGAAAGTCAGAAATAAACCTCCTCCCTTTATCCCCCCTAAATCTGTTTCCCAACTTCCAACACGAAACATTAGGCTGTGTGATTTCTGTGTCCTCCTCTAGTTCACAACATCTGAGCTAAAAGACTGTATTTTCTAGATTTCTCTGTAGCTAAAGCAACACATCTTTATGAGAGTGACAGCAAAAGAGTGGGACTTTTGGGTAATTCTTCAAAGGGGTTTGACTCAGATGGGAGACCTTTCAGTTTGACATACTGCTGCTCTGTATAACATCAGGTTTCTATTGCTAAGACAGAAGAAAGGCTAGACACTGGATAAGCAACACATGGTTTCTGCAATACACTATACTCCTGCCATAATTATACAATTATCTCTATATTCAGTTACTTTCCTTAGGTAAACCTACTTTTAGACTCTACTTCTGTTGCTTTTAAATACCATGATAGTGTCCTACTATCGCCGTAGTTGATCATTGCATGCTCACCCTTTGGTAGGAAAGCTCTGTAGGGTCAGCTGAATCCTGATCAGTTGAATTCTCTTTGTGATCTATGGGGAACTGCACTCAGTTGGCAAAGCACGTTCCCTAGGTTATCTACTTGTGCACAGACAAAGAGCTGTATGAGTTTATGGTTCACATAGTGCATAATTGTTTCCATTTGTTCTAAGTAATTATCAAACAATAGTCACACTGATATGTTCTATAGATGGAAGCTTCTAAACTCAATCTCTCCCTACCCCAAAATAACACATTCCCAGGAGAAGCATAATCAGCCTGCACAGTCTACACTGCGTCTGGCCTGGCTGCTTTCTTAAATTGTCTGCACTAGTCAGTGTTATTCTACTGATACTTTAAACATCCAATTTTAACGCTGGATATATAATGTTCTTTTCCCAAAAATACATTTATTTTTGAAGTATAATAATTTTAAGTAATTGTGAAAATAAAATAGACTCTCCTAATAGCCTATTACACACATATAAAACTTCAGAAACAGTAGAAGAATAATGCAACACTTGCAAATACTATTGCCTAATAACCGTAAGATGGGTTTTATGAAATTGGCTATAATGCTATTATATTTCTATTGTCCTCATAATTTTAAATATAAAACAACCAAGACCGAAGAGCTGAGTGACTCTTCCGAAGACAGTGGTGACTCCCAACACCCTCTCTTTATGTAACATCTGAAAATGTTGAGCTTATTCAGTTTGGGGCTTTTTCTGTATTTGTTGTTCTAATGTGACTTGGGCGCTTTTGACAATCCCTGTTTATGAAAAATGACTCATAGTTTTCAGCAAAAATGCCAAGCTCCACTGTGTACAGCACAGTCTTTGGAAGGGAAAGTTAAATTTATCCTCTAAGTGAGGAAATAAATGCAGAAAAAAACCGAAAATGGGTCTCCAGTGTCCTGCATCAATGTCTTGAGTGGTCCGTGATTACTGATGAAAGGAGAGAAAACAAAAGGACAATAAATGCAAAAGATTTTCAAAGGTAAAGTGTGCTCCAGACATGAATTTAATGTAGTTAAGTTATTTACAGAAGAAGTCTCTTTTGTAATGGGACAGGGCACAAATGCAACAGTGACCCCTTCTGTAGAACTATAATTTGAATCGTGTCCTGAATTCTATCAAGCTGGTTTTTCACTGACTCTGGAAACATTGTTTTTGTTCTGTTTTGCATCGATCAACAGAAAAGCCTTTACTGGGAGCCTACTAGGTAGCCAGTATGCAAAGCCTACCATGCACTCAGTTCCCTCCTGGATAATAGGGACGGGGCCAATGTGATGACAGGGTCAGCAATATGGTTTCAGGGCTCCTGGGAGCCTCTTCTCTCTCCCTTGAGCCCCTTCAAAATGCCTTCTCCAACTTTAATCTCTTGTGAATTCAAAACCACCTTGAATGATTCTACAATTTCAATCGAGGCTCAATGCCATGATCACGAGCAGGCGCTCTACAGACAAAAGTTAGTCTCATATTTCCATCAGTCGCTTCCGTCTTTGCGTGGGTGGGTTTACTGAGCAGAGAGGAGAGGGCAGAGAGCCTGGATCCCAGTCCCATCCATCCTTCAGGGGCCCATCCCAGCAGACATGACCAGCCCCTCCAGATATCCCCTCTCGGCACTAACCAGCAGTTTCCCCGGGAATTAATTCTGTGTATGGCAAGCGACAGTGTATCTGCAGTGGTGCCAGGGGTGCTGCCTAATTTAAAAACTCGTCCCCAACTTCGCCACCAACACTCCCAGGAACTTCCTCCAAAGTGCAGAAATATTAAGTCCACTTCTGAGACATCGATTTTTAATTTTGAAAGAATAATCTCTTCTATTGGCTGATTTGAACCACACAACCATCCTACAGAGAATGTGTTGTAGATTCCTTTTTACAGATGAGGATACAAAGGCTGAGAGAGGGTATCCAGAGAAAGATTGCTACCAGTCACCCAGTTAGATTGGTTCGGATTTTTCTAATTTCTGCTATAGCATCCTGTCTATTAAAAAGATAAATAATTTGCCTTACATGTTTATAATGGATATCAGTTCACAAAGCTTTTTCATACTTTCTCTCACCAAATCCACCTGATTGGACAGTATTTTTTTCTTCTACTTTTCTTCAAATATCTCCTTAGACTGAACTTGTCTCTTAGACCAATTGACTCTCACCGTAGGGAAGAACAGGGAGAAGGAACTTGCATAAGGAGGAAGTCTGTTTTCATGAAACACACATAGACGGCCAGATAATCAGACACACAGGACAACTGGTGTAGTCAAAAGAGTGGTGGCTGGGGAATTAGGCCCCTATGACTGAATCCCAGATTCCTTACTTCCTGTCCTGGACAGGGCAGTCTCTCCAAGGCTGTCTGTAAAGCAGAGATTAGATAAAGGGATGGATGTGAATCGCTATGCACATACCAAGGGTTGCAACCAAACCCAGAGTCCACCACTGGGAGGACTCAGGGGTCTTGGACTTCATTCATCTCCACAAGACCCAGCATTCAATAGGCCCGGTAAATTGTTCTGAACAAATGATTAAATGCACATATGACCTGTATATCGATAGGTGAGAGGGGCCTGACCCAGTGAGCAGGAGAAATAGCCTTTGACAGGTAGGTAGTGGGAAGAGGCCAGTTGTAATATATCTCATATTTATGAAATGTTTGACAGTTTGGAGGATAGATTCCCACATACTTTCTCACTCGATTCTATTTTTCAGGTGACAGGACAAATGCTCAGAGAGATCACTAAGTAACTGGTCCAGGGCAAGTGTTTGGAAGAGGTGGACATTGAACCTGGCTCAGTGCGACTCCAATTTTCTTGTTCGTTCTCTGCAGCTCACTGGACACACAGAGCGAAGAATTTCAAGCTCCTGACTCGAGCTACCTCCTGCACTGTTTCCCTCCCACACCCGACTTAATAAAGGGTTTATAGCTAGAATTAGGGGTGCCCCAGACTCCCCACTAGCATTTCCTGGTGTGGTTTCTTCACCTTGCCTAAACACCCTCAGCTCCCTTGACGTAAATTGTTTTGCCACATGCCACATGTGGACTCCACCCCACTCCTTTTTATCCACTGAAGACTTCCAAGTTACTCTCCCTCTCTCCACCTGCATTCCTATCTTCCTTCATTTACTGTGACTTCAAAATCTAGGTAGATAATCAAACCAACAACACATGATCTCTCAATTTCTTATCTCCAAAACTTCATTTCTACTTCATCTATCACTAACTCCCATTGTCATATCCTTGTATCATTGATAGCATACTTTTTCCAATTTCAATTTTGTTTCCTTCTCTGTCCACATATCTTCCCCATCACACACATCCCCACTACTGCCATCAGTAGCCTGACTCCAAAAGCTCCATGACTCTAGCAACGGACCTTGTCACCTTTTCACCATCTTTCTATCATCATATCCTCATGTCCTCGCCTCTGGCTTTAATTTATGGTCTGTCATTCTAGTTACCTTGCATAAACCCTCTAGTACCTCTTACACCCTTAACTTACCCTGCCCCTATCCACTAACTGCCCAAGAACTCCTTAAAATGTATTTAATAGAATTCACCTTTCTCAGATTATTAGAAGGAAATTGAGCCAATTCCATGCCTTTTCTGGCTTACTCATATTTAATAGATTCCCTCGCTTTACACCACAAAGCTGGTGTCATTCCAGAAATTAGAATACATCCAGTTGAAGACATACATCTAAGGTTGGTGTTTTCTTCCTTCCCCTGGCTAAGACTTATGGTAGCCTTCCTCTAAAGAAGGAGGTGTGATGGGGAGGGTTCCTCCACTCATCTGGTGGCCCACTAGCTAACTACTCTTCCCACCTTGCCAGAAGGAAAGCTGGAGAAGGAAGACATGCACGATAAAAAAATTCTTACTTGACAGGCGACTTCTTATTTCCTGGTCTAAATGATGGTCAAAGATGAATCTTTTACTTTTAATGAGAAACCCCACAGTGGAGAACTCGCTTCAAACTATGCTTTGACTTGGACAGTGCAGAGTTTTTCTCAGCGGCCCAAACCCCGGCAATAACTTCCCGTTAGAAACACTCTGAGTCTCTGGAGTGGTTTATTTGATGGGAACCACAATGACACATGCCGGCTCTTCCATCATGTCACCACATCGATTCATAAGAAACGTTCACATATCTATTAGTCCGACACTCTGGAGTATAAGATAACCCCCATGACTGTACTGTCCAGGGCCACCTGACCTGTCTCTATCCTCTGGCTTCCCAATTACAAGGAACACTTTCAAACTTTCCAAGTGGCCTCATGGGTGCACCCCACCCCTGTCCCTACACACACACACGTGGACGCACACACAGTTGGGTGTAAAGGAGACCCTTCCCGTTGGGTATGGAGGGGTTAGAGACTCATGGCAGAGCAACTTTTCCTTTCCAAAATATGTCACATACTTTACTCTTTGAACTCAAGAACTATCCTTCCCATTCGCTTCTGGGCATGCCAAGTAATTTACGATTCAATATCAAACACTGCAAGTGTCAGCTTTCTGGGTGCTGGATTTTGTGTCCGTTACGTGACTTGGGACCAGACTGGTCCTTTCAAGGCTTCTCTGTAAGTTTGTCTGCTTGTGTTTAGAGCAGCCTCTGGTCAAAAACTAAGTCACTAAGGCTGACACTAAGTCTATGCCCTTCTGAGGACTTCATTCCCGTTTCATGACGTCACTTCCCTTCAGCTGGTGGACATGCCAATTATTTCCAACCCTCTCTGAGCTCCAGGAATTGTTCAGCCTCATGGGGTTTCATCCCATCTGTGAGTTCACCGAGATTTAGACAGATCTGAGGGGACAACTCTGCAGACCTTTTCCGCCTCCTTCTCTCTAGTACTTTGCCTCCAAGATTCCTGCTACCTAGGCTGTCAATCTCGTGTCCACAATGCAAGGAAATTCAGGGCTCTGTTTAGGCTGGAATCTGGAAAACCGCCTCCAAGCAGAAAACTGGGGTGCTCGTGGGGCTCACTCACTTGTTTCCCTTCTTGCAGTGATCACAGAGTCTTGCATAGCCCATTGCCCAATGTCTTAAAATAACTGTTCCATATATTTTGATCGATTTTCCAGTTGCTCTCAGAGGGAGACCAGTTTCCAGCATTTGGTCCTTTATGGGCAGGACCAGTTGCCATTTGACTCCTTCTCGTTTGTCCTATTTTACTGATGAATCTGAGTACAAAACCCAGCTCTCAACCGCTTCATTTACATATGGTGATTTGGCCTTGACATTTTGGATTTTATTTTATCTTGCCCTCTCAAGGGAAATTTTAATTTTACTCTCCTCTTATAAAAAGCCCCGAAGTTAGTAGTATGGAAAAATTACATTTATTCACCTAACAGATGTGAATAATGTTGGTTTTTATTATATACTTGTTTTATGATCTTAGGCACATCATTACTCTATGTCTCAGATTCCCCATAAGGAAATATGGATAATAATAATTAGGAATTAGATATAGATCAGATGAAGGGATAAATTGAGGAAAGTAGAGGGAGAATGTAACCACCTCTATGGCCCCATCAAATATCCATAACTATACAGTGGCTAACACTCCTTTTTAAATGTAGACCATTAACTCCTTGGGAATTGGTGATATTATTCCCACTTCTGCTTTATTATTCTTGATGCTGAAGCAACTTGCTCTATTTTACAGAGCTACTGCAGAGGACAGCTAGACTCTGAACCCTGTGTCATGCTGCTTGGTGTTAAAACTTATCTTTTTTGGACATAAAATGCTTCCTTTCCTTTGCCTTCAAAGGATCTGTTTTTAGTCTTTTGTGAACTGACTGGTATGCCTGCCATTTAATTTAATGTGGACTGTATACTTGTAAGAATGTTTACGAATACATTGCAGTTTATTCTACATTTCACCTTTAACATGGGAGGTGTCAGAATTTTGTCTTCGTCCCTCAGAAATACCAGTTTACAAATTATAGCTGTGCCGACCTACGATTCTTATTAGATTCCCTAGCAGGAAACCTTGAAGCATTTTCAGTAGAAATCAGATGACTGCTTATCTTAAGTTTCAAGATCTCTGCAAACCTTTCTTTTGCATAGAAACTGTCAACCCTGTGGCCTAGCTCCCACCAGTTAGTCAAACTCATATCTGCTGTTTGCAAATCCTTTCCGGGATAGGGTAGCAAGGTTAGCGAGACACGCTGAACACCAGGTACAATAGAAGTGGACAAATTCAGAGTAAGTTTAACACAGGACCCAGGGATGAATACCAATTCTGTTGTCCAACATAGGGAAGAGGAATTTGTTATTCTGTAGGAATAGAAGAAGTGGGAAAAGGACCTCTGGTAAAATTGAAGGGAAGTACATTTTGACTCAATAAAAGGAAGAACATTCTAAGAAGTAGAACGAGAACAGTATGAGCTACGTGAGAAAGCTCACGTAGGTTCTTTCTCACTGGAGAGAGAATGTGTGTGTGGGGAGGGGTTGGGTTGGGGGAAGATGACCTCTTTGTGGGGGATTTGAACACAGGGAGAAATCCTTCACTTGGGACTATAGAAAACTCTGATGGTTCAAAATGGGGGTCAAGAGGCTTTTGAATCTCTTAAAACTGTGTGTATAAATGCAAATGTCTGTTTTTCAGGAGAGGGGATTTACAACTCTCCTTAAACAGTCAAAAATTTTGAAGACTAAAGATCAGACAACTAAGTCTAGAAAACACAGAGATATCACATTACTCTTGAATTCTCAGAGAAGATTCTTATTTTGGAAAGATTAGATTATTTGATCTAACATCCTTCTTACCTCTAATATTGATTTCAATTAAGTGCAAGGGGAACTAAATAAATAAACCTTTAGGGAATGTAAGCTATAGTTCAGATCTAGGACAAATCTGATAGCAAAAGGAACCAATTAAACCATGCCTTGGCCACTTCCAAGATCCATTTACAATACATCAAGGTGTTTTCTCCCAAACAGAGAAACAAAATTCAAGTCTGTTTCTGGCCATTGTCCCAAACATCCCATCACTCAAGAATCTGATTTTGAAAAACTCAGCCAGAGAAACAATAACCTAGAATAGAAAGAATCAACTAAAAAGAGAGTCCATATTCATATATCCCTTGTGAAACGGTAGGGACTCTGAGATGTGGCGATCAAAGTATTTACAAAACAAGCATTAAATCTAGCAAAAGAACAGATTTCAACTGAAACCCTAAATTGGGACGCACAGACAGATTTCCTTGTTGGAACTCAGAGCTCATGACCAATTGGATGTTGACGCATTTTTCTTCCTCATCACTTATCTCTGGTCTCTGAAGCCCCCCTTCCTTGTCTGTCTCCTTATTTTTTGTCCACAGACAAGTGTCCTCTGGAATTTCAACGTGATTGCAAGTACACCCACGGGTCCTACCTGTGGAATCAGGATCTTAATCCCATTTGCATAATTTACATAACAAAAACGGAAGTAGATTTTTAGAGCTTTCCGCTTGTACACCATAAGGTTTAAAAATATGCCCTGTACATTTTGATTTCTTATTTTAAAATAAAGAAAACTTTCACTTGTATTCACCTAGAAGATGACTCACTTCCCTAAGCTCTTAAGATTTTTTTAAGCTTTTGAATTTCAATCATAATCAGAATGCTTTACAGCAAGCCATTTTAAGTACCTGTTTCTTGCCCAAAATATCTAGAAATCTTACAGTGATAATCAACATAAAAATAAAATACTGAATAATCAACAATATGAAAAATATTGTTTTGTCCAGTTCTGCCTTTAACAAGTTACGTACACACTTTTTTTTTTTTTAACTAAAGTCTATGTGACATTTGGAAATTGATATTTCAGAACGAGAATCTGGAATTTAAGGTCTAATGCGACCAGACATTTCCTTAGAAAACAAGTGGAATCAAGGGGAAAAAATAATAATAAATTTTGGAAGGTAGAGAAAGTTTGTCCTTTGGGTAGTCAACTTAAATCAGTTAATGACTATGAACAACATCGTTATGAGATTAAGATACAGAAAATCACCCAACAATAGTTAACACATTTGGCACCAAAGAGAAACTAACGTAACATAATGGACTTTGGCATGTGGCAGTTCTATTTTAGTATACAAATAAGGATAATGCATGTTCAGCATTGCTCAGATCTTACGTCCTGAAACAATACGTCGTAGAAAGAAGGACTTAAGTGTGTTGAGAATTCAAGACTTCAAAAAGGCAGGAGTAAAATAAGACACCCGAGAGACCACCAAGAACATATATATCAGATTTTATTTTCAGGAAGAAATGCTAAATACAAAGAAAAAGACACAAGTTTTGGTAAACAGTAGCCAACTTGAAGACACCTACTTAAGATGATTCCACTTTGAAGAAAGAAATTTCCCAGAAGAAATCTTTCTTAAAGATTGACCCAATCTGTTAATAACCCACTGGATTCCCAGGGATTTGTGTTAATATCCTGAATTCTCCAGTAATAATATCCAGACACCACAATCTCAACGGCAAGGTTAAAAATGTTTTCAAAGGAAATAAAACTGGTTTAGTTCCACATTTGTTTTTTGATTTGAAAGATACTCAAAGAAATTTTACTACGAGAAATTATTTCTTTGAAGAAAATATCCAAGTTTGACTTTTATCCTTAGTATTTTTACCATCATTATTACTCTTATGTTATTGCTTTGCCTGTTTTTTTTGTTTTTTTGTTTGTTTGTTTGTTTGTTTGTTTGTTTTTTTGCCAGTTAACTGAGGGACTAGAGAAAGGTTCTTGACGAGTGATGGTATCGCCAGTTTAAATATCTCCAGTAGGTTTCTGGCGATGTAAAACTCCCTAGAAACTTCTAGAAATAAGAAGAAAAGAAAATCTCCCAATGCACGTCATCCAGTAAGTGGAGTGTAAAAAATAAATTCTCTGGTAAAAGATGACATTATTACTTTTCAGGGAGGTGGTGGCTTACGAGATTTGGGGTCTTCCATTTCTCCTGATCAAGTCTGCTTGAGTCTCTTCGTCATGTGGCCAAAGGGGAAAGGGTGGCATATCCATTGCAGAAGCATGAATGCGGGGACAAAATAGTTTCATGCCTGCAGGTACAGCTTTCTAAGCAACGGGTGGTGTGAAGTGAGATCCAGAATGCAAGAGCCTATATTTGCTGAATTCCACCTCATCCTTTCTGTGTGAGAAACCCGTATTCATCTTTGACAGGACAACTCAGGGATAACTTCCTGTTGTCCATGTCTATATCCTCCTGTGACTCTGTCACTCTCTCGTTGGTATGACATTTGCAATCTGTGTATACTCAGTCAGTGGTCTCCTCATGAAGCATTATAATTGCTCATGCACGTCTCATCTTGTTCCTCGATTAAATCTCTTTTATCCATTCAGGAAGCATTTTTTACATATCTGCAGCTCCAGGCTTATGTTGTGGACTTCTTGAAAACAGATGCCACATTTTATTCAACTGTTTCTTTAAAACTTACACTGTTCCTGTATCCTGGTAGGTGTTGAGTAAATATTTGCCAAGTTGAATTCTTATGCCACCTCTGTTAATCCTTATAATGACTTCCATTGGTTCCATAGCGGAATAATGTATGAGTAGGTATCTGTTTGGTTGCTAAACTTCCACAAATGTAAATCACAAACTAAAAAATAGGGGATTCTGAACATATTATTTTTCATATCAGGAAGAATTTAACTACTTTGCTGTAGATCTTTTACTAAAAAACATCCATTATGGCATAGATTAGTAACCTTTTATCATCTTCACCTTTGCACTCATATTTGTGAAGAAAGAATTTATAATTTGAGAAGTTTTATTTATTTTTACGCAATCAATTTAGACTTCCAGACAGAGAGGGAGGCCATTGACAAAGAGGGTCACTATCTGGAGCACCAGATGCACTGTGGTTCTTCGATTCTTGGGGTTCAGCAGTAACGTAAGCCATCTCCCTGGAAGGGTTTTGCTAAAAATAAGTTTTCTCTCAAAGAGTATTCCTTTGCCTTAGGCCACACAAATATAGAGTTCACTTCAACAGAGATAAGAGCCTTGTTGCTCTCTGTACTGATCAGGGTGTGTGTGTGTGTGTGTGTGTGTGTGTGTGTGTGTGTGTGTGTGTGTATGGTGTGTACATATGCACACGTGCTTCTATATTTTCTTTATGTTTAGAAACAGTCCACATTGTTTTGCACCCCCACTTTTGGTCAAGAACATCATACATTTGATCATTACATTTATGATAGTAACTTGGGAGAATTTTTTTATATTCTCTATAAGCACCATTTTTAAAAATTAGTATAGTTTATAATTTTGGTCAGAAATCTACTTCTGTTCATAATGTGGAACTTTATCACGTCCAAGGTCAGGACCTGGAGTTTGAGGGCTAATGTTGCTGGATAGTTCCTGACTAGACTTAGAAAAAAGTTGGTAGAATCAGATAGAAACAAACAAACAAGTTATTCTGTACTACCAGAAAGTAGGTAAGAACCAAGTCAGGAATTCAGTCATTCATTCGCTGTGTGACCTTAGGTAAATTCTTTCCTTTCTCTTCAGTTTCTTCACTTTTCATCCCTGAGCTAAACCGAGTCTTTGGAGCACCCATTCTGTTAAAACTGACATCACAGCTAGACTCCAATTCCTAGGCGACCAGGCTCCTTGTCAAGCCTGAACTTATTTTATTCTTTACGAAAGAACAAAACAAAAAACCACACCTTAGATTTTATAACAAATCAGTCAAGAGTTGTTTTTTTTTTAATATGACCACTTCCTTATCCCCACCCAAAGTGATTTCATGTTAAAATAGACCACACTGGCTTTGTTACGGGAGTTCACAAAGGGACCTCACAAAGGGACCGTAGCAGCGCATGCGGTAAGAGGGTGGACAGGTGGGGAGAGGAGCTGGGAAGGAAGGACTGGTCAGATCACAGTGAGGTGTCATGTTTAAGTGAATAAATCTGCCCTTGAATCCGGGTGAGAAGGTTGAGTTTTGTAAGTGGAGATGATTGTGTAGGGGAGCAGCAGGAAGTGAGGTACCTGAACAGACAAGCAAGACTCCGGCCACCAGCTTGGGGATCTGACACAGGAAACCAGCAAACGCCTGGCTGCCCTGCTGGGGACCAGGATGCAAAGTGCATGCGCTCCAAGTGTCAGGCTCAGTCCCCTGCTCTGAGAATAGAAGATGCCCAGGGAGCTGGAGGTGAGCGAGGGGCTCCCAAGCGTCTACACGGACCGTTGTGACAGGTTTGTCGTTGAATCTACTCTGCTTGGGCACCTGGATATTTTCTCCCCGTCAGCTGGATGCGCACATCGCTAGGTCTCGGGGACGGATCTGTGAGCCAGGACGGAAGGCCGTGAGGGCACTCGGCCTTGGCTTTGAAGGCTGGGAAATCATTTTTGTATAGAGAGATGAAAAAAAGGACTTTCTAGCCAAAGCCAAAATGCACATGTGGTGTTAGAGGCAGGACAGGACAGGACAGGAGGCAAAATGGAAAAAGGAAATATATCAGTGTTTCTGCAGAGCATGGCTCACGTACGGGACCCGTGGCACATGCGGCAGAAGCGGCCCTGGGGTGCAGCGCGGTTCACGTGGCAGGTGGCAGCCGCTGAGCACTGCGGAGTCGCCCACCTGTTGGCTCCCTGTCACCTGTTGGACCCAGCTTTCTCGTGCATCTTATGATTCTGAGGTCAGACGCCTCGCTGGGTCAGGGAGCCGGTGGGGCTGCCTTCCTTCCGGAGGCTCTCGGAAGAAGTGGCTTCTTCGCCTTTTCCATCTTCTAGAAGCTGCCTGCTCTCCTGCATGCGGGCTTTCTTCTGGGGGCGGGGCGGGGGGCAGTATCCCGGCCTCTGCTTCCTCCTCCACATCTCCTTCTGTGACTGGACCTCCAGCTCGTCTCTCTGCCTTTCTATTATAATTTCACTGGGCCAACCCTGATCATCCAGGATAACCTCCTCCTCTCAAAAATCCTAAACTCAAGGCCATCAGCAGAGTCTCTTTTGCTATGGAAAGCAACATTCAAGGCTTGGGCATTAGGATGGAAACTTCTGTGAGGGGCCATTATTTTGCTTATCACACTCAATCACGGCCAATTAAACAGAGCTAAAATAACAGCAGGAAACGGGTTCAGTTTTTCTGACGCACAAGGAATTATTCTAAATTCTTCAAGTATGTGAGCCTACTCAGGCCTCAGAGCAAACTTCAGAAGTATCTGAGACACAGAGAAGTGAAACCGATCGGAAAGGAACAGAGATACAAACCCAGATCACCTGGTACTATAAGCCATAATTGCAATCACCCCATGATGACACTTCTGAAGTCATTTGAAAGGTATCTCGTGAGTTATTTGAGAAACTATCTTTGCTCCAATCTTATTTCTTTTTCTGTTATATATTTAAACCACTGCTTTTTTTTACTCATGAGAAATTAATCCAACAGAAGGTTCAAAGTGACAATACCCCCGAGCAAGCACCCTTTGGGGACTGTTTGTTCACATCAGGGTCCTCAGCAACCCATGATGGTAACAATAAGGTAATGCCTGTCTCACAGCCGATGAGGGTCTGCAGTGCTGGCCTAATAATTGTTCAAATACTCACATTGTGATAGAGCATAAAGCACCTTCTTGGAGAGAAATAGTGCTTAACTGCGTTCTCTGTTGCTTCCCCCAAAATCGAAGAATGGAAAAAGGGTCTTGATGGTTTTCTCCAAAAACTTGATTTCCTACATTTAGGGATGGTTCTGAGATAAATTGACTGCCCACAGTTGCTACCATTTGTTAAATACAGTGGATTCTGGAAGCAAAGGAAGAGGCAGAGAAAGGAGCCCAGAAGAAAATTCACAATGAACTGCTGATAAGATACACAGGGTATTTCGGAGAGAATCTTTAGAGTTGGTGGAATTAAATTACTGCTCTGGGTATCTATTTTTTAAGGAAAATGTGTATTTGCCTAATCCAATTTCAGCATAATTCATATCCCTATAACACTCCGAGAACACTGGCATATGGCTCCATGAGATATAAATTGGGAGTATGATTAAAAATCACTGGCGTTTCGATTTCAATTATATTTCACAAAATAGACTCCAGGGGAAAATTTCACAAGCAAGACCACAACCTACTGCAAGATGAGGGTGGAAAAAATCTTCTACACATGTGTGTGCATACAC